>JAGDQP010012209.1:0-12652 GCA_022664845.1 Lepisma saccharinum
CTAATATTGTGTATTTTTCTTTTCAGGCTGTCTAACAGCAATGTGCGTCTTCATGTTATGGACAAAACATCTTGTGATTGTCTACATGTATCTTATATCGGTAGGAATTGTGTTTGTGTCGTATTGGACTAATGTCAGCACGATGAGAAACATTATTTCGATTGTTGCAAATGCATCAGAATCGGGTTCTGCGATCACTCAGAACAGCATACTCGAGGACATTTTGTCACTAAATATGACCCGATTATTGGACACTAATGGATGTGGATTTGCTGTTATCCAGAACTATGTGATCCAATGCACGTTAGCCTTTGTTTTCATGTACGTTCATCTCGGACCGAGAAATTCGATCATACAAAAAGTGTTGCCGATCAGTTTTATGGCTCCGTCATTGTTGGCATTGTTACCACTACCAGCTTCCATGTTGCATCATGCTCCTGTCTTCTCAGCATTACTACCTCTTGTATTAGTGAAATATGTGTTGTGGACAAGTGCACTACAGGTTGTTCATACGATATATAATGGCTATCAATACGCACGAAATTTTGTTAGCAATTTCGGTCTGAGTGCTTTAGTGGAGACGGAGTGGATTCGTCTGAATGTACCCTGTGTTTTAAGGACGTTCTGGCTGCTTCGTGTCGCAGAGCATGCTGGGATACTATTTGTGGATCGCTATGGTACCCAAATGACAGGAGAAACGTTATGGAGTGTTAAAATAGCTATGCTGGGTGAAATAATCAAGAACCTTCTGATAAGCGGATGTGAAACGTTAACAGCGGTTCTTGGTATGACAAGTATTGTATCGTACATTTGTCACTATGTCGGATGCTTCTTTCAGTGGATTCTCCTGACGGATGATGATGATGATAAAAGTATTGGCACCGTGTCAGCCATTTTATTTTATATTTTGGCGTTGCAGACAGGTCTAACAGGATTAGATCCTGAAAAGAGGTTTGTAAGGTTATGTCGTAATTTTTGTTTGCTGTTCACAGCGTTATTACACTTTATTCATAATATTGTCAATCCCTTGTTGATGTCTCTAAGCGCATCACACAATCCATCACTTCCACGACATGTAAGGGCACTGTCCGTGTGTGCATTCCTTATATTGTTCCCCGTCTCACTTCTTCTTTACTTGTGGTCACACCATACCATGAGCACGTGGCTCTTAGCTGTGTCAGCATTTAGCATTGAAGTTATTGTCAAAGTTTTGGTGTCGTTAATGATCTATTCGTTGTTCCTCATTGATGCATATCGCAGCACCTTTTGGGAGAAGCTAGATGATTATGTGTACTACATTAGAGCATTTGGCAACACTGTGGAGTTTTGTTTTGGTATTTTTCTGTTTTTCAACGGTGCATGGATTTTAATCTTTGAATCTGGTGGAGCCATACGAGCTGTGATGATGTGTATTCATGCGTATTTCAACATCTGGTGCGAAGCCAAAGCTGGTTGGAGTGTATTTATGAAACGGCGCACGGCCGTCAACAAAATCAATTCACTCCCAGAAGCTAGTCCTCAGCAGTTACAAGAGTTGGACGACGTGTGTGCAATTTGTTATCAGGATATGCAGAATGCCAAAATTACACGTTGTAATCATTTTTTCCATGGGGTGTGTTTACGAAAATGGCTCTATGTCCAAGATCGGTGTCCGTTGTGCCATGAGATTTTGTATAAAGTGGAGTTAGAACCGAAAGATGAAGGATCTTCAGACGAGCGAGTTGAGGAAAATGGTGCAGCAGCGGTAGACAGTGCAATACGGGAACATGAAGACAATGATTTAGCAGCTGTTGAAGATTTAGGGAGGTGAAACATGATCGTGTTAATTAAAAATAAAATAAAATAATACTTAAAGTACCTCACTGTAGAAAAAAAAAGCGGTGTTTCTGACTGTGAAATAAAAAAAAAATGAAGTTCAGTCATTTTACTTAAATGAGACGAACCACAAAAGAAGCTGGTACTTGTTTGACCTGCCCCCCCCTTGTGATATTTGATGTGGCATGAGGTTCCAGAGGAATTAACAACATCTGCAGTTAAGTGGTTGTGGATATGAACTCTTAAATTCCATTAATATATATATCTATATAAATATATAGATATATACATGTTAGTTTTTTTTTTCTTTCGACTGTACGTAGGTACATGTATGTATGTATGTGCGTGGTTGTGAGTATGTATGTGTATGGTTGTGCTTTTTTCTGTGCTTCGGAGGATAAAAAATTCACTGTACAAGGAGAGAGACACTTTCCCTTGGCTCGTAAAGTGACAGTATTGGACCTTTCCACTCTAAATGAAGAGAACAACAACGTCTTCAGTTTGGACAGCATATCATGAGCTATTGTGAACAACCCTACTTTGACGGTAGTGGTTTAAAAACTGAAAGAGAGGTCAGTATAAGGATTAGTTGAGAAGGATCTTAAACCAATGTGGTACATGTGCGTATTTATTATGTTTTATTAGACCTAATACCATCACTAAGCTCAAAGGTTTTACAGGAATATGCACAACATTGACTGATAGGTTGTATCCACTATGCAAATTGAATTATGTTTGTACTGAAAGAAATTGTTATTCATTTTTATTGTTTCACTTACTTAAAAACAATAGTGCAAAGATCAATGCTTCCTGATGAATTAAATATATATATATATGTTTACAAAACAACAAAGAAAATTACGTCTTGAAAGTATTTTGATATGTACGTTTACAATTTCATTTTTGACACCATGACGAGCGCTGACGGTAATTTTTATTATTATTATTTACTTTATCTTTTTCTTTTTGGTGCAGTCGTGATAATGCGATTTTTTTTTTTTTTTAATTTGAGTCTCATCCAATAGCCGTACTGTTACGATAATGGTCGCATTTTTAAGTACGCTTACGTTTTTTTTTTTTATTATTCAGATATTTTTATTCAGTTTTGTACGGCCTGTGACTTTTTTTTTAATTCAAAGTATTTATGCATATGAACAGCATAAGTGTAAAAAAAAAAACATCGAAGGAGATAGAGAGATAATGGAAATCGTAATATTTTTTTTTCTATTTGAAAGAGCACAATAAAATGAAATATGTCTAATGTAAAATACAAACTGTTGAACATAATTTTGTAAATGTGATAGATATTTTTTTTTTCGTTTTTGTTTTGTTTTTTGTTTCACCTGACTGTGAATTAAATGGTGATACACTTTAAAAAAAAAATTCTAGAGTCGATATTTTGTTGTATTGTTCACTCACTCCCTTTGTTATAATAAAACAGGTCAAGTCAGTAGTGACCTTTTTCTTAATGTGTGTAAGGTTACTTAGTGTTTATATATACATGTTGCTAGCTGCATACGGCTAATACAACGATTGTGGCATGAATGTCAATAGAGATTCAAACGAGACGCCTGTTTTGAAAGATTTTACGATTACATGGACATACAATAATCGTCTCATACGCCAAATATCCACCAGATATGTGAGAAGACATTGGGACTTTACCAATTTCAAGAAAACTTATTCACTCTTGTTGCATGATTCCTTGTGAATGGCGCTGCACAGAACTTACTATCAATGGCGAGTTACATAATAATGATAGACCAAACGAAAGAAATAGTACATTTAATCGACGTTGCCATTCCACTCCCACAATATCAGCACTACTCCTAGTACACAAAAAGCAGCAACTGTAAAAATCTGGCAGATCAGCTCAAGAAATTGTGGAAGGGAAGGTCGTCAACATCTGACCCCATTAATAGGACCAAAATCAACCAAGTATCAATTGGAAGCATTATGTATATACACGAAAAATTCGCAGTTTTAAATACCTGTCGTCTGGTTAGAAAGTTCCTAGCTGAAGATCTTGACAATGTCTGCTCGCTCCGTGCTGTAGGAGGCAAATAAATAACAATAATGAGCTGACTGAAGAAGTCATGGATACTGGTTTCGTAGTTTTGAGGTCCTCGGATCGAATCCCGACCAGATTTGTTAGTTTTTTTTTTTTTACTTTCAGTCTCAAGAGAGAAATGTTAGGATGGTACCTTAAATCTGGTCTGGGTACTTACTGTATTACTTTCCTTGGACAAAGTCATGACTGGAGACGCCAGAAAGCTCTGAAGATGAAAATAATAATTATAGTCCTCAGTGGTACGTTATCGTCTCTCATTGGGAGATCCAGTGATTAAATGCGGGGTCGGCAGTCTTGCCTTCTCTTAATCACCATAGACAAATAATGCAATTGGCAGACATCCAAAATTTTACGACAATATTTCTCGTCCACGAATAAGAAGAAGAAGAAAAAATCCTCGTAACAATAATAAAGGTATACCTTGACCTCAGGGTTTGGTTTTGCAAGTCACACAGTGCCAAGAAACAATTACAAATTAAGAAGAAAAGTATGACAAGTTAATTTACGAAGCTCAAAACACAAAACGTATACTGTTCCTGCTATTTTTCAATGTATGATGAAAAACATTTCCAATCTCATGCAATATGAATAATGAGGCTTATGATCTACATGTTTTGCAAAGAATGCATTGACAATAACATTGTTCAAGAAAGACATAGAGCTTTACCGGGGTTAAGTTTAAATTCATTATTTAAAGCGGAGTGAGCTACTGTCGAGATTATCAGAGATTGGTAAGAATTCATTGTTGGCGCAGCATAAATTTATCAAATTAATGCGTTATTTTAACTGGTCTATCGATAATCAGTATAGCTTGGTATATAATTCAATTGAGTTTTACAACATTACCCATAATTCTTTCTTTATATATAGGGTGGACAAAAACTCATTGTCAAAACTCAAGGAACGAGTCATTCTCATCAAAATAAGGAAAAAATATGTCTTTGCAATTTGTCGAATTCCGCTTAGTTTCGGAGTTACAGGCTGACGAAAGCGTGGGAAAATGAACTTTAGAGCTATTAACAGTAGAACTGCGGGGTCAAGGTATCCTTAAAGACTTCCAACCTGCTCTATCCAAAAATCCACATTTCGAAATTGTGCGGTGGTTTCGCAAGGGTTTTCCCAAAGGAACTAAGGGATTCCCAGAATTTCTGTGAAGTAAAGGCAGGCCGAAATGTGCATGAATTTGACGACTTTCCACGAGGTAATAATATTTCGTTTGAGCCAAGTCGATATCTCAAACAGATTCCATTTGCCAAGTGATTTTGTAAAAAGGCGTGGTTGTATAACCAACAGGTGTCAAGAAAGCTATTATTCTCCATACTGGCTTACATTCAATGAACTATTGATTTGTTATCAAATGAGAGAGAATATTGGAAACCTGGGTGGCGATGATAAGTCATGTAAACAGTGCAGTATAGGATAATAGACGACCGCAGTGGTCAAGTGGTCACAGGTGTCAGATCATGAGTCACAGCTAGAGTTTCGCGTTTTGAGTCGCGGCGGGGAATCAACTTCGTGAAATTTAAAGGTACAAAAAAAGCTTAATGCAAGTGAGATGGGATGAGGTTCTTGTTTACTAAAATGACCCATAAATACAAATCTTTTTTTTTTTTTTTTTTTAATCGTGACAAGGGAATTGAGAGATGAAATGAAGTTAAATAGGCAACAATATTCAAACCAAAACATTCCAGGAGAATAAAGATTTCGGTGAATAAATGTCGGGTTCGATTAATAAATTATTTTGTATGTCTTTCTAGAAATAGGTTTGTTTGCACATGGATGTACGTAGCCGAAATAGTTCTGAACGCAGATTCGATCTTTAGGACAGAATGCATCTTTACTAGATACTATGCATTCCATCGATACCTTGTAACCTGCCCCATTCCTTCCCTTGGAAAATGGATTGCCGGCAAAAATTCTCTCTCTCAGACTTGTTCTGGACATTGGGCTGCCTTCTCAGCACGTAACTGTAATTTAAAGGACAACCAAGTGAATGCTTCGTGTTTCTGTCCAGTTTCATATTCCGGCTACTTCCACAAGTTTAACACAAAACTGCTCATGTTTACACTGTAAATCACCGCTATACGATCCAATAATGACGGTCTCTCCCAAGTTCTAAAGAATAAAAACTTAGGATACATGTTTTCCAACAATGACGCAACTTTCAAAACGTTCAAATCATTTAGAACGTGTTATTTTGCAATCACACAAATCTTCCCTCAAAATTTCTTGCTCCAAATTTTAATCCTTGAACTTTCAACTGTAAACTCAACCACACTTCACTATTCTCGTTTACCGTCTTCTGTTTCTTATTTCGTGATGAATACGCAGATCTCAGCATTTTCAGATTCCGTAATCCAACGGTACAAGTGAATCAGACGTCAATATATTTGGAATATTGTGCACGTTATGTCAACTGAATTCAAACGTCTCTTTATTTATTTCCTTTTTCGTACTGAATTTTCCTTGTCGTGATTTCTTTAAAAAATATATATTTATGGGTCATTTTAGTAACCGAGAACCTTATCCCAACTTTTGCTTCCTGCCTTCAAATTTCTCAAAGTTGATTCTCGGCTGGGACTCAAACGCAGAATTTTAGTATAATCATGAACTGACATCTGTGACCACTTGACCACTGCGGTCGTCTATTATCCTATACTGCACTGTTTACATGATTAACCATCGCCATCCGGGTTTGCAATGATATTCTCATTGATAATTAATAAATCGAAAGTTCATTGAATGTTTGCCAGTTCGACTCCTCTTGGTTATACAGCCACGCCTTTTTACAAAATCACTTGGCAAAGGGAATCTGTTTGAGATATCGATTTGGCTCAAACCTACTGGAAAGTCGTCAAATTTCGGCCTGTCTTTACTTCACAGAAATTCTGGGAATCCCTTAGTTCCTTTGGGAAATCCCTTGCGCAGCCACCGCACAATTTCGAAATGTGGATTTTTGGATAGAGCAAGTTGGAGGTCTTTGAGGATACCTTGACCCCGCAGTTCTACTGCTAATGGCATTGGAAATATCAAGCTCTAAAGTTCATTTTCCCACGCTTTCGTCAGCCTGTAACTCCGAGAGTAAGTGGAATTCGGCAAATTACAAAGACACATTTTTTCCTTATTTTGATGAGAACTACTCTTTTTTGAGTTCTGACAGTGAGTTTTTGTCCACCCTTGCTCATACTGTATATATATATATATATATCTGCTACTGTATAGCTCCTGAAAAACGCTTGATTTCATCCACCCATCTTGCACTTGGACGTCATCTGGGTCGTTTCTTTATCTGGAAATTCAATGTAATACATTTGTCGTATATCTTCCATCTGTTCGTCTAGCTGTGTGATCGGCCCGTCTCCACTTCATCATCTTTGCAGACTACGTTTGTTTGTGTGCGAATCCATTCATTTGCCTTCCTGTCCCTCCTAGTTATTCCTAGCACGAAATTATTTGGAAAAGAATATTGATACATGATTTGGGAAATGTACATTGATACACTGCTTCAAGATAAAGCATTGCACCTGTTTCGTGTAAATTATTAAATGTATTTTAGTTACAATAATATACTATAAATTAATTTTATGTTTTCTTTGATTCTTAAAAACTTTTCATTATATTTCCCCCAGAGGCCAGTAGTTAAATTTGTTCTCGTGGAAAAGAGAGATGAAACAGACTTATTTATGTTGAAATTTTGAAAAGAAGAAAAGATCAAAATTTCCCCACAAAAAAAAACTTGAAAATAAAAAACTGGTTTTAATTTTTATCGAGCACTTGCGTCTCTAATTGTGAACATATTACATGCATGGTGATATCCAATTCGCGTTACTAGAAAGTTCTGTGCAAGAAGAAAAGTATTTTTTTTTTTTTTTGCCTTTCAAAATTCTATTTATGCACTGTACTAGTAATACAAAAGTGGGCTTTTTTTTTTAATCAACTGGCAATAGGTCTTTCCAATTCCACATTTTGAGTAGAATTACTCTTTACAGAGGGTCAGGTGGAGACTATTATGAGAGAAAATAGAACTTTCGCTGCAATTTTTCTCCGGGCAAAAATATTGTAAAGTAGAGAATCGTATTAGGTTTTATACTGTATCGGACCAAATTGCCTGATGTCCTTGTAGAAAGAGTAGCCCCTTGGTTGAGGCTATTATAGCACACCCATTGGGGGGGGGGGGGCTATTGTGATACATGAGGAATAGCAAAGCGGCAGTACGTATAAAGAGTTCATGGCGCTACAGTCAAACAGCTATGACGTTTGTGAATCTGTAAAAAAAATAACCTAGTTGCAGTAAATAGCATGGCTCAGTGGTAGGGCATTGGCTTAGCATTCGGGAAGTCGTGACCATCCTGACAGTTTTTTCCACAGTCACACCAGGCGAATGCTGGGATGGCAGCTTCAACTTAGGCCCCGGCCGACACCTTACCGCATCCTTTCCCCTCCCCTATCCCGGCCTGAGTCTTAGATGCCTGATGGTCGTAAATAATTTCAATTCAGTTCCAGTAAATAGACCCCAAGTTATATCGAATGTAACCACAGTTGTAATTAAAGGAAAAAAAATTAAGGAACGTAGGGATAATTTAATGATACGCTGGCTTAGAAAAAGTAGGCATCTTCGTGTAAACCGGAGATAAGATCAAACGGTTTTTTTTTTTTTTCGATATTACTAACACCATTAATGATGCACTAGTTCTAAGGACGTTTCTCTGTCCATAAAGAAGTACTGACCTAGAACAATATGTTGTACTTTTGGCACTTTGAAGTGTACTCAATATTCTTAGCGTATCTAAATATATATATATATGTATTATAGAACAAAACACTTCTGCCAAATTTGTGTTCGTATCTTTATAGCCCTACCCGCCGTAAGACTAATTCCATAATAAACCTTGAAACGCTGTTCGAAGTTTTATATTTTACCACAAGGTCATCTATTTTCTACAGCAAATATATATTAATGTAGTGTATGGAATACCTTATCCACAGGGCAAAATTCATATTGGTGTAAATATGAGAGGGTGACGCTAAAAGTTTTGGGAGCTAAGTTTTTTTTTTTTTTAAGTGTATCAATAAATATTGTTTGTCAATGCTGCATAGTTATAGCATCTAAATCGGATTATAGAATATAACAGAATCTATTTCTCGTCGCATTTGTCAATTAGATTTGGTTACATTGAATTTCGTTATACACTGATTTGTCTCAAAATAATACTGACTATTTCCCTACTCGGCACACATCGTGCTTAAGAGAGAAAAAAAGAAACATTAAATTTGTATGAAAAACAAGGCCACTATTATTAATACATGATTTTTTTTAATTACAAAGGTCTAAATTCAATGTATTGAACTATGTAGATTTTCCACAAGATCAATTATGTCTAAACGAGTAAATAAATTTCTTGTTACAAAAGATCGAAACTTCATTAATATGCTCAAAGACATCAATTTTTTTAGACCTGGGACTACATAAACAAACGTCAGGCAAAATTTCCTTTCACTACTTCGATTACCTAAAGTTGCACATTAATTCATTTATACATCCAAGCAGTAGGCACTACTTAAACTTTCATTCGTGTAATACGATATTCAAATGTTAAGACTAGTAAGATTCGGTTGTATTAGGTTGCGGAATCGACATAGCTAAAACATCGTAAGGTTCGAAAAAAGTGGGGAGAAGAACACAGCTGAAACTCTCCTACCGACGTCCGAAAGTACAGCGAAAAAGAAAATTTCGTATGCAGCAAGCTGCAGAAAAGATCAAGTACAGGGTTAAAATTTCTAAAAGCATCATCTTGCAAAAAAAAAATCAGCACCCAAATTTGTGTCAAACCAACGTCTTTCCTTAAATCATGACTAAAGGCCGCTTAAGACGACAGCATTTATGCTACGATGAATCTTACGATTAGCAGTAGTGCCAGACTGTGAAAGCAAGAATGCTACAATAGGGCAAGATGTTATGGTATAAATCCATAACTTTTTTTCTTTTTGCCCTGGCAAACTGCTTTCGCTAAGATTTATCGTACAAGAAATTTTCTCGTCTAAAGCGGCCTTTACAGAGGGAAAATCTGCACACTTGCCACCTTAAGCTGACATAACTACAGAAATAATCAGTTCTGAAAGAGTTGTGTTCCTCGTATACAAGGTAATTTGAAAAATGTAAGATCACAATTAATTTAGAGCCTACGTAGAAGGCTAATGACATATCAAAATTTAAGAATCGACTACGGGCCTGGGCACCGTAATACCCTATACTTATTTAAGAAAATCTTGGGTATACACTGAAATGCAATGTACTGTAATAACGCACCAGAATACTGAAAAAAGACAAAGGAACAATAAAAATTAAGTTTTTTTGTCACCCTGATTGTAGTTTGTTAAGTAGTGAATAAATTATTTGATGTGATGCAATGCGTGCGTATTCAAATCAATTATAACACCTGCCCTGACGAGTGTTTAGCAGAGGCTAGGAGCAAAGATGATTTTTAGCCAGTGTGACGTCATCAGCCCTCGGGAGAAAGTCGACAGTTATGAAGGGAATTTCTTTGTCTGAGCCCGAAATGCCTAAAGGCCATAAATAAATTGAAAATCACGACTGAATAGTCGTGATCCACAGACTACTTCACGCTGCCCTCTAACGCTAGTCAAGTTTATCTCCATTGTCCACAGCGAAATTCGAACAGATAACACAGAAAACTTGCAGTAAGTTTCGAACAAGTTTGGCCTTGCAAGCTTGTAAACTTGACACAAGCTTGCAACAAAGTTCATAATTAACATGGGACAAACTTGCTACAAACCTGTCTTGCCAAAATATTTCTCGGCCGCATCGGGAAAATCTTGAGGACATGTGTTACTAATAATGATTGTTGTCTTTAGAAATACATGGTAGGATTTCGATATATTAACTAGTTCGTAAATTTTACAACGGTCTGTAGTGGGATTCGAACCTAGAATCATCAAACTTGTTATTTGTTCGTTACTATAGCCATTACGCTGTGCGGGCATCTCCTGAAGGACTTATAATTTACAAGTCCTTTTATAGTACAAAAACCATTTCTCAAGTAGCATGCATAAAGCCCCTCGTACACGATTCAATAAACATAGAATCAAATTCTTGAACAAGCAGTTGGATGAGTGCGTACACGATCCAACTGGAATAATCAAAGGGTTGTATCCAAGTAATGTTGAAAGTGCTTGGATGGTGCTCGTACACGATTCGATAAGTTAAGCGGAAGTGTGAAGGAGCCAAAAGCGCATGAGTCGATTTGCTCTTTCTGCGTTAAAAGCGGGAACATGGAGTGAATGTTAAACATGATATTCGTCGCTTTTAATAAAATAATAACCTGATTAACGGCTGCGATTCCGTAGTTGCTGATGCCTCGAACATAGACTTTTTATTGCTTTATTCAAAACTCTTTTCTATTCTTATAATTTTTTATTTATTTCCGGTTACACGCACTTCTAACGACAACTAACAATCCAAAGTGAAAATTCATATTTTATTATTATTTTGTTACATACGCACTCCAGTTGATCAAGATCCATATGGAGACATACTAATCGTGACACTTCGTGTCGAAATAGATTTATTTGCCTTCATTACTACATGCAGATTGTAGGGATGCGGCGGAATATTAATAGCAGTGCGTCGTATTATGAATGACACATTATTTGCTACAAAAATCATGGCCACAATGTTGAATAAGCAAAGGCGGGTTAAAGAAGGTTAGATTTTTTATTATATGCGATGCATGGTTTAATGTGCTCGCTCACCAACGTGGAAGCAGCCAAGTAGTTCCAAGTACTTTTCGCTATTTCACTCTTAATTTAATACTTCCATAACTCGAAACTGTTATATTTTAAGTTACAACACTTTCACATACGTTGGAAAAGATTACATTGTTTTGTGTCGTATAGTAAAGCGTACCCAGATACTTCTATGTTTAGCAGCTTTGAACTTCCTACATACGGTAAATAAAAACTCGACCTTTCCACATAAATTATGAGCAACTCAGTGGCACTTTAAATATTAATATCCTACTGCTTCTAAATACAATACAAACTTTATTAGGAATTATAGTAAACCCTCTGTATCAGTTTCTATTGCAATAGTGATTGTACAAAAACTACAGAAAAAACATCAGGTACACTTTACCTCAGCAAGATGCGATGGAATTTCTTGTAGCGATACTTTATTTTATTTTGATTTTCTGATATCTTTATTTCGCATCATAAAAACAAGGGCTTAAAAATTCCCTGCTCCATGTTCACATTTTAATTTTTATCATTCCGGAGCACAGTTGTCACGTGTTCAAGTCACCAGTGATGTGAATGGTAGATCACTGCGTTGAATTCAATAAAAATAGGACAGGTTCTAAATAGGACGAATTGGATGAGAAGACTTGAATTCAAGAGATTTCCTGTGTGGAGTCTCTGACTCGTGACGTCATTTTCATCCAATTGCTTGTTCAAGCTTTATTGAATTGTGTACGAGGGGCTTAAAGGCTTGAATTCAATACTGGGATAGTTTAATTATGTAGGCTGCTTTCTTGATTTTTCACTAGCGAATCTCCTCAACAAATCATGTATACTTTATTGCTCTGGTCGATGCCATATTGCGTTTTTGATGTTTCTATTGCGTACAAGGAAAGAAAATAACCCGAATGGTTTGACCTATTTTCGTGAAATGCGTAAACTTTTGAAAATTGTGTAATATATTGAAAAATATAAAAGGAAGGCAAGGGGGAGCATATATATATATATATATAT
>JAGDQP010012209.1:12752-50902 GCA_022664845.1 Lepisma saccharinum
TATATATATATATATAAGTACGAATAAAAAGAACATAATAAATCTTTACATAATTGGGTATCGAATCCCGGCTTTCCAGCTAGTAATCCAACATGTTACAATTCCGCCAAGTCAAGAGCTAGTTACAGGTAGTTTGGCAACGTAATTTATCTATATAGTATAGCTAAACAGAATATTAAGAGATGCCATGGATGATTTTTCCTAATTTGATGCGGGACAATAATTATCATCTATTTTGTCACAATTCTGCAACTCACTTGGTACTTAAAGTTTATAACGGCAAGGAAAATCAATTCGGCAGTTTAGAATTAAAGTCTACATACATGTCTCTATTAAACCATTTTCGTAAGGTAAAAGGATTAGTAAAATGCACTTCGTCCAAGAGAAGAACCCGTGGAGTAATCGGGTAGACCGACCGACAAGCGACAACACACAAATCTGAAGATCGTGAGTTCGAATCGCACTGCGAACTGAAATATTTTCTCGTCGCAGGCTCGATGTTGGTCTGACAACTTTTTTTTTTTTTAACAATATTTGTAGCAAGTTTGGCGTGCAAAACTTGTATCAAATTTGACATCTGTCAATTTGCAAGTTTCCAGCCTTGCAATGCCAAACTTGCTGCAAGTTTGAAGACTTACAATGCAAAATTTCTTGCAAGTATACTATGCTATCTGGGAAGGACCGTAAGATGAATTTGACTTCGATTAAAATAGGCCTACTCATGATCATTAACAACTAACATGCATATCGAAAATTTAGGCTCGCAGATTTGGTTGTATTGGTCCATTGTTCACTTTGTTTATGCGTAACTGTACAGTGAGTCATTGAAATAATAGGACAAATTTCTGGAGATTATTTCCCATACAGAAATTTCACCCTAACTCGGTAGTGAGTAAAGGTTCCTTTGACAACTATGACAATTTATGTAAGCTTAGTAAGTCAAGCCTAAGACGTTTAAACAACGTTGAATACTACAATCTAGTTTACAAGAATCAATATTGAAATAGCTTTGATAGGACAGGGAAGAAGAAACTAAGGTAGTTCTTTAAAAAAACCTAGATGAGATCGAACGGAGGTCCTTTGGCACACTGATCCGATGCTGTAGTTATCAGATCACGGAACCATTCGACGTACTACTTGCTCTATTTATAGTTAGTTCATTAGATTCCCAAGAGATGGCTGTAGTAAACGGAAAGGGAGCTTCCGGAAATTAGCATACGACGAAACATTCGTAGCACGTGATGTGACCAGCGTAGTAAGACGAGAGCGGCGCTGCAACGAAATAAAATGCAATTAGATTTCAAGTTGAACAAGCTTTCTCGCATATCTGGTTGTTCCAACAAGCTTAAAGTAGGCTAGTTATAACAACCAGTTGTTGTAAGAAGTTTGTTTAACAAGATAAAAACAAGTGACTGACAACTTTGTTACAAACTGACATGCTATGTCAAAACATCGTAACAAAAAGAAACTTTCACGAGATTTTGAAAACTGTGTTGGAGCGTTCAAATTTAGCACGGTATCGTCACAAAATGATGTAATAATTCTGCAAAGAATAACGCAAGTCCAGACGGCTTAGTAAATCACTATCGTAGTTGCACACAAATAAAATATTTTAGCAATTTTTATAATTCAGAGGTGTACCTTATTTACGGGAAATTATCCCAAACGCATTTCATTGTAATAGAATACGTGTTGCTCTACGATAGAACATTCTTATTTGTCGATATGCATTGTTTGTGACGATGCCTCGATAACTGATGCACGCTTCTTGCTTTGCAACCTGCTTTAAGAAATTTCTTCAGATGTACTCTTTTTTTTATGTGGATAATCATTCCCCGAAATTTGCCGTGTTATTGCAGTATATACCATGCAATGCTTAAAACCTAGTGTTTATATTACTGCTCGGTTCAAGTAGAAATGCCATATTGCCTTTCTAATTGTAAATGGAAACAACTTGAAATGCTGACTACATCGCTCACCGTAAAACTAGTTTGATGTTTTAAACTTTTTTATATTGTTAAATTGCCAAGCGTGCAGCTGCAGTTTACATGTTTCACTTTCTGCATTAATTCAGTCAAGCTAGTGTAAAACTATACCACTGTTTGCCGACGGCTATGTTTCTTTTGCTATTCATTTTGCTTGGCATGAGTTGATGAGAAGTTAACTGACTAGAATTCACAAAACTGTCTAAAAGAGAGAAAGTGTCTAAAAGGCAACCTTTAAAGAAAACGTAAGAAGAAGAAGAAGAAAGTTTCTGGTTGACATTAATCGTTCTTGAAAAAGTTACCTGAAGACGCTGATAGCTCAACTAACACAAGGGAATATCAAATCACTTTGAACAAATTAATATGTGGTTATTATAATTCTTTTATTCGGAGAAATCTTTTTGACTCCAGAAAATTAAATCTCATGAACTACAAGAAGACGTAGAGAGATGTGTGATGTGAAGTTGGAAATGTCTTGATTATACTAGCTCAGAGCCACCAGAACTGTCTTGGTTTAGTGTTTCCAACCCACTTTTAAAAATAATAATTGTTCAAATTCTTAGACCTAGCTGCGCCAAACTGGACATCAACATTATTAGACACAATCCAAAAACACTGAAGTCGCTTACGTCTCGAAGCAAAACACTTATCAGTGTTACCGACCAATTTTCAATAAAATTACTTTTATTTTTAAAATTAGACATAGCAGTACCAAACTTGACACAATAGCAACATCCTGTGCGTTCTCCCCCCCCCCCTTTTCAGTGTTGCAAACCCGTGCCCAAAAAAAGTATATCGCATGAACCGTACACGGTGTAGAGAGATGTGTGAGGTGTCAATTAGAAAAGTCTTGACTAGACCACCTCAGAGCCGCTGGAACAGTCTTAATTGGTGCAGTATTTCAGTGTTGCAAACCTATTAAAATAATCAATTATTCAAACTGCTTCCATTCAGTTAAATTTAGCTGCACCAAACTTAGCATAGATATTATTCGACCCAATAGAAAAATACTGAGTTTTCTCTACCTAAGCACAGCAGTTATCAGTGTTGCCAGCCTATTTTATAAAACTTAATGCTTGTGTGGCTAAAATGCTATCAAGGGACCGATTGCAGCTCCAACTTATTATATTACAGACACTGTAAAACGTTTAACATTTTAAGATAATAATTATGAATTTATGCATCTACAGACCGAGATTTAGATGTTAAAAAAAATCCGGGAAGTTTCCACACGACTTGTAAACCCATAAAATCGTATTTAGTAAATCCTTTACAGTTTTATATTACAATTACTGTAAAGACGTTTCAGACTTTAAAAGATGAGCGATTACAAAACAATGTATTTACAGATGTAGCCTTCGTTCCCCTGGGGAAATCAGTTTAAAATATTCAATAATGTCTCTAATTCATCTGTGCGCGAGTTTCTACTCTTTAAGAAAATGAACAGAACATGTTGAAGTGTATCTTGTGTCATTATTGTTCTCAATTTGGTTTTCACAATACGAAATTTTGAAAAACAAATCGCCTTTCAGAAGAACAACTTGTTGCAGGAATAGTCAGAAACAAATTTAGAAGATTAGTAGAGTACATTTTATCATATCTTCAAAACAAATTTTTGAAGGAGCTTTAATAGTAGCCTTGCATTCTTGAATTTTTTTTAGCTGACAGTGAGATTCATATCTAGCCAATCTGCATTCTGCTTCTAGTTCTGAAAGACTAGCTTGAAAAATGTAGAATGAATTTCCATTTCTTCTGTATCATCTCATAGTGCCACTAATTTTCATATTGATTTGTTCATATAAGTAGCTACCTCCCTCTTTTGACACATCCCTTCAATTTCTGAATACAAATGATGAAAGTATTTCTCATTCCGCGTTTTTTTTCCTGCGCTGACTTCAACATGGAAACCGATTTGACTGCTGTCATCAAATCTTAGCTTTCGGCTTGCAATAATCTCCTTACTTTTAAGATCATTTGCAAAAGAGGATGCATTATTTGCATTGATAAAATGAAACTAAAAGACTCTAATTTTGACACTAAATTCTCTGCCTTTATTTTCGCATCTTGCGGACGTGTTGATCTACTTATTTGATATAAGACGTGAATGATGGAGTTTTTTTATTTTCACTGATGCCACAGCTTCAGCTCTGCAGGCCCACCTAATGTTCGAAAGTGAATTTATCGAATGGAATTTACGGTTGACTTCTTTCTGAACAACCTCAAAGGTAGCGTGTCGGATCGCTCTTTTTGTATGAAATTATATAAAAGCTGCCAAACACAAAAAATCATATTGTTCTGAATATGGGAAGTGCAAGCGTCTAAGCTGAAACAGTGAGCATAACAGTGAACATGCACAATCTTCTTCAAGTGCATTGCTTTGCACTTTTCTTATACGCCATTTAATGCCCAGGCATCGTTGATTCACCATCGAAAGACAAAGATATCACTAGTTTCCAAGATATCCGTGACACTTAGGCTATCAATGGTATCGAAATTACTTTGGTCATCAGTCCTTTCCAGCTTAAATAGTCCGATGAAAGCTCAACTAGTTTGCAGGTATGCTCATTCAAATAACGTACAATTAGTGAGACCTGTTCACTGTCTTCACAATCAGTACTTTCATCAGCTATTATACTCACAGCTTTTCCATTAATTTCATCATGGCATTAGAAACTGCTTGCAGAATGTGGTTCCTGAGATACGTTGCATTTTTCTTTACACTGTTGATGAAAACTCTAAACTCTGGATTAAGTCTCTTTAGGCAGTCAACAAATTCAAGGAAGTGTATTTTCAGAACACTTGCTTCGGATTAATCGATGTCCTCGTCATGGTTTACCACGCCTAGGCGAACGCATGACAATATCAATAAGTCTCTTCATTATTTCGCGATTGTGTACTTCTTTCTGTCTTTGTAATAAAAGTGACGCTCGTTGTTCGTCTTTCATTACGCCAATGCTTTTACTGCAAAGAAAATCTTGTTTCGCTTTGGTGCTGTTTTAAGAAAATTAGACTAACTTTGTCCTTTAAATTTTCGGTTTGCTTCCAATTACAAAATCCGCTACTGATGAATGCATTGTCTATAATATTCCCTGGCAGGAGGATCACGTGACGCAAATAATTGACAGTTGAAAGAAAACGCAACATCACGAGAAATACTGTATTCTAACCAGTTGTATTTTCCGTACCACGACGGCTGAAAACTACGTCCTGAATTTCCAGTTTTCTTTGGAAATCTTTCGAATACAGAACGAAATGGACCTCGTAGTATTCTAATTCACAGAAGTGGAAACTAATGTGAAATCCAAGTTACAATGGTTAACAGTAAAAACACATTTTAAAAAACACAAGACGGGAAACTTTATAAAGAAAAAAACCGCCAAAATATGAAATGGAACTATAGGGCCCATATATGGTGAATAAATTCATCACCTACGATTCGCTGATGATATAGTCCTCTTTGCTTCAAGTCTAAAAGAACGACAAACAAGAATGGAAGAACTGAGTAATGAGAGTTTGAAAATAGGCCTTAAAATGAACTTAAGTAAAACAAAAGTAATGTACCATCAACATGCTGCAAAAAGGGAAATAAAGATTAGCGGAGAGACAATAGGCATAGTTGATGAGTATGTTTACTTAGGCCAGCTCACAATTTCGAATGCCAAGTTGACTGATGAAATAAATAGAAGATGTAAAATGGCGTGGAATTCGTTTAGAAGACTACACTTTATTTTCAAAAGCAGACTACCAATGTGTCTGAAGCGTAAAGTTTACAATCAATGTGTCTTACCTATGATGATGTGCGGCTGTGAAACTTGGACATTGAGTGCGCAAACGACTCAAAGATTAAGAGTCACACAAAGAGAAATGGGGAGATGCATGCTAGGAATGACCAGGAGGGACAGGAAGACAAATGAATGGATTCGCGCACAAAGGTGGAGGATGTAATCAAGACTGCGAAGAAGATGAAGTGGAGATGGGTCGGTCACATAGCTAGACGAACAGATGGAAGGTGGACGACAAATGTACTACAGTGGATTCCTAGAGAAAAGAAATACCGAGATGACGTCCAAATGGAAGATGGGTAGATGAAATCAAGCGTTTTTAAGAGCTACACGACCGAGGTATGAGAAAAGAAAAGGGGCAAACTTTCATCCATCAGTGGTTAGAAAATGGCTGAATATGATGATGATGATATAAATGTGAGAAGGCAACTGCGAAAACGAATGGAATCAAATTTCAACTTGGCGTATAAACGCTGAGGCAGAAGCTCAAACCTTTTTTTTTTCTCGTTAGATTTGTTCTCAGTGTTATGCATTTTATATTTATTCATGAATACCTTGTAATGCACTTATTTAACCAGAAACTTGGGGGAGGGGGCAGAGTACGACTTTTTGGATTCTTAGGATTTCGGGAGAGATACCCTTTCTGTCCCCTGCCAGCGTACAGGACTGTCTGTATTGCATGTTCCCCCCTATATTTATTTTACTTTAATTTTCTTTTACATTGAATTGGGAGCGGCAGCTTCCCTTTGTGCGCACACCTATGCATTATATTACAATTGCAACAAAAGCTCATTAATACGTACTACTTTGGAGGAAAGTTGTTCGTATCAAGGAATGTCCGAATTACCTTAAAACAAATGAAAGAAGAGTAGATGATATGTTAACACTCCGTTATAGCAACAAGCACGTAATATTCTACAGTTAAAAAGGAATAGGCATGAAACGTAAATTGTATGTGAATACCGTAGAGTAGTGGCGACGTAAGGCAATCTGGAGCCTGGGCTACGCCTGTCAACCTGGGACCCTGTTACACCGGTAGACTACTGATGTATTTTCTATACAATGCTCTTACCTGGTACTTTCGTCATTTTCCAATAACACAATCATATGAAATATTATTTAAAATACTCACGTGCATTGTAAAACAGCAAAATTACAATATCTTACAACAAATACAATAATTTATCGAATGTAAGGAAATAAGTCAAAACTTCAATATGGCTGCCGTTTTTTTTTTTTTTTTTTTTTTTTTCAAGATGATAAAGCTTCCTTTTGGATTTTTTGGACGAGTTGCAGAAAATTAAAAAGCTGCACACGTGAGCCATATTTAAGCTAGTATCTAATTTTGTTAAGGTTTTGTCATGTTTTTTTCCTTTTCTGTACAGTGCTATTCGTGAAATTTTGTCAAATTTTTCTTTAATATTCTAATGGGTGTGTGGTAACGCTTGCTGGTTTGTAATCAAGAGGTCTAGGGTACAGTTCCTCAACTGGTGGGGACACAACTGGTTCGGAGCCCACGTTAAACTATAGGCCCCGTTTTTAAGACGTCATCTTCACCTGATGGAAGGTAATGGCAAACCACCCATAGTTTCACCTTGCACAGAGACCTTCGGTCAGAACACCACTATCATCACTAATAACTTCAACGAAAACATTGGAGCTGCATGAAAAATGTTTAGAGAAGTCACATTGCCTTTGGCCAAAGTTGCCTAAAGGCCATGCATATAGTCAAATTAAAACCAGGGTTTGGTGAGTCCTCGCATGCCTTTTTTGCAATACCAATTCTGTCTACCAATTCTTTTTTCTGCTTATACTGTGAAATTCGGTTTTTGGAAGGTAAACACCGTTTTACTATCTATTTTCCAATATATATTTACGAGAAAGAACTTGGGAATGCTTGAGATTCTGTGAATCTTTTGCCCTATCGAGGATTGATGCCGGTGACCATTGGGTATAAAATCGCAAGTGAACGCAAGCGCTCACCGAGACCTGCAAGCTTGTTTTCTCCTAATGAAAAATGTATATGTATTTGTTTCCGTATGGGCTCTGTTTGGCTCAACAATTTCTCTGGAGGATTGAAGAGATCTGAAAATTCTGGGCAATCGTACTTTTTTTTTTTTAAGTATTTTATTCTCTTGAGGGAATTTCAAGGTCGCTACAAGATCTTGGGAATAGGGAAACATATCTGGAATTCCTCTTCCTTCTCGTGATTAAAATTTAACACTGACCATGTGTCCTGCATTTCCTTATAAGGGAATCAAATTTCGTAATATCTGTCGCTGCAAAGAAATGCTGGCGGCTGTAGAGTAAACGTAACAGTGTTGCAAGCCTGGTTTCTTAAAATATGCCTGGTTATATCAATGTTGAGTAAACAATTTATTTGTACTGTGGTTTTCAATAAGGAAAGTTTTTTTTTTTATCAAGACGGAAAGAACTGTTATCTCACTGCAGGTAATATCTAGTACGTTGTTACGTCATTTTTTTAACCCAGTGCCTGTAGCCAGTAGAGCGTTGTGTTCGTATTCGGAAAGTCCTGGGTTCGATCCCAGAGGAGTAGCATTCTGTTAATGTTTTTCCAATATTTTTCGCAGTCGCACGAAGCTAATGTAGGGACGTACCTTCAAACTAGGTCTTCGCCTATTCCTCCCCATATTCTGAATTTATTTATGGTCTTTAGGCATCTATGCTTCGGGTCGGTTACCGTCGGTATGTAGGGTAAAGTATGTTGGGAGGTACCATCCTAGCATTTTCCTGGTGTGACTGAAGAAAAACCTCAGTCAGGATGGTCGGCCGTGGTATCGAACTCTAGACTGCCCGAACACTCTACCAACTGAACTGAGCTACGGCCGTTTGGCCCTTCCTTTCGTCAACCCTATCCTGAGATGCCTAAAGGTTATTAAAAAAAAGTACTGGCGTAACAGGCCTATAGACCCTGAGCCTGCCCCAACGCCATCTGTCCATGTTTGGTGGAACTACGTCCACATGAGTAATGGCTTTATGGTCAGCACTGCACGTACCTAACCACGAACAGGCGTATCAGGGGCTTACCAGACCGAGTGTGGCCGTCACGTCTTTATTCACATGACTCCCCAATTTGCCTCACGACGCTGGGTGGACACCGAAAATTGGGACTCCAGCCGAGAATTGAACCCGGGACCACGCGGACATGAGTCCAATGCTCTAACCACTAGACTGTGGAGCCCCTGCCTAAAGGTCATAAATAAGTGTAAAGTTATCGTTTTTAGCGCACCCCCTAAAAGTTTGTTCCCCTTTTGTAAATGAGATTCTTAGCCCGTCTGTTACGCCCAAACGAGAATTGTCTTACAATTGCGAAACAAAAAACGTTGCTCTTTGCCAATGTTACAGAGTAAAAAATGCAAGTGTGAAGTTCAAAATTCAGTTAGTGAAATGAACTGCTGGTCGAGTGAACCGTAATGATTTCATAATTGAGTTCAACGACCTCCCAGATAGCATACCAGCTTGTAACAAGGTTGGCAGTTACTTGGTTTGAGCTTATCAAACTTGATATTGTGTTGAACTCGGTAAATAAGCGTGAAACAAACTCGTTGAAATAACATAAGTAGCTTGTTTGAACAACTTTGTTATTGGTTATTGTAACTAACCTAATTCAAGCTTGTTGGAACAAGCAGTTATGCGAGGAAGCTTGTTAAACTTGAAATTAATTTCAATTTTATTTCGTTGCACTAGCACTGTCGTCTCACCGCGCTGAAGTGCCATCACGTGCCAGAACTGTTTCGACGTAAGCTAATCTCGGCCAACTCTCACCCTTTCACTACAGACATGTCTTGCCATCTAATAAACTAAGTGGCGCTTGAAAAATGACAAAAGAGCGAGTGGTGCCGTGATTTGTTGTCTACAGAATCAGATCGGTGTGTTAGTCGATTCGATTACTCTGCAGAGCAACGTTTAAAAAAAAAATAAGTACATTAGTTTTCTTTCTTGCCCTGTGTAAGCTATTTCAACCTGGATTCTTGTAATATAGGCTGCTTGATTTAACATTGTTTAAACCTTTTTCGGCTTGATGTGTTAAGCTTGCATCAAATTGTACCGCTTGTCAAAATAAGCTTCATTAAATTTTGAGTCAGGTCCAAATTACTATGTGGGTTCAATCTGTCAGGCCAGTTTTAAGAATTATATACGTTAAGCAGAGCCTCGCTTTATTATTATGGAATGACGAAAAAACTTCTAGTTTGAGAAAGAGACGCAATTATGGTTATGGACTTTTATGATACGAACAGAATCAATTTTTAGACTAGTTAGATTTTTGACTGACTGTCCCGGTTATGACGCCATAATCCATTATTACTATTATATTTTTTCGTCTTGCTTAAATTGGGAATGGGTAGTCTTCGAACCCGGCGACCGATCATACGGACTGAGGTTTTCCAGTTTTACCAGGCGATTGCGGGGATAGTATCTTAATTAAGGTCCTCTACCTTTCTCAACTTTCCTTTATCCTATCCCGGCCTGAGACGAAGATTTCTAAATGCCATGAATAAAATTAAAATGCTTTCGTTTTCCCACAATTTTCAAAAATAAAAAAAGGGGGATTGAGCTTCGTGGCGTCTAGTGGCGCTTGCGTAGGTCCTTTGCAGGTCTGCAAGTCTTTATTATTATTATTATTATTATTATTATTATTATTATTATTATTATTATTATTTCAAGGCTGCAGGTCTGTGGCTCAATAAATGCAGAGAACTGATTTCAGATTTAAAATCCCTATGGGTGTGGAAGTTTTTAATCTAGTGACGCTAGAAATGCAGGTCCTTTTCGTTCGATTAGTTTCTTCTACAGATTATTGCTTCAAAACTCAACCATGGAAACAAAAGGAACTGAACATGACTTCGCGTTTATATCAGGCGAAACTTTTCGCATAATGAGAAATTAAAATGAGACGATCAACTGAGGAATATGGTGTAAGTTGGACCTACTGAGTACATGTGAGAACTGATTTTGACGTCACAATTTCGTCGAACTTAAGTGGCTGAGGTAATTGGTTCAGTAGTTAACGCATGCGCAAAGTACGACATAGCGCGTACTATAGCAGACGATTTTAGTGTGACCTGTTTGTATACAATCATTCCGTAAGTTTATGTGCTGGAGGTAACAGGAGCAAGTTCAGTTCATTACACTAGCAGCTGACAGAGATGGCCTTTTCATACACTGGAGGTAAGTACTTCAATTATTTCCTTGCTTTATGTTATGTTGTTTTATTTTATGTTAATTTCCAGATTTTTCTTTTAAAACTTCTTTGGAAGACAAAATAAACCGGGTTTATTGGGTCATCATTTTAGCGAGTTCTCCCAATTTTCGAAAGACCTTTCCCCACTCATTTTTTTTTTCTCTTGGACTATCATGAATTTCTTCTGCCTTATTTATTTACCGAGCGGCTGTAGCTCAGTTGGTTGAGTGTTATTTTCGCATACGGGAGGTCCTGAGTTCGATTCCATTGGCCGGCTATCCTGAGTGAGGTTCAATCAGAGTTTTCCTCATTCACAGCAGGCAAATGCCGGTATGGTACCTTCAACCTGGCTGACACTTTTCAACATCCTTTCTCCTACCCTATCCCGGTCTGAGCAATAGATGCCTAAAGGACACAAATTCAACATCCTGACTGCTGGTTTTTCAGGGTTTTTCTGTCATACCAAGTAAATGCCGCGATGGCACCTTCAACATAGGGTCTGACCGACACCTTCCCAAATCCTTTCCCCTCCCCTATCCCGGCCTGTGCCTTAGATGCCTAAAGGCCGCAAATAAAATTCAAATTCAACATTATTTTTGATACCCATAAGAATTGGTAAGTCCCGGTTCTACAACAGGACGACACTTACATTTTGTGCTAGTGGTCACAGGTTCCCACATTTACAAAAAAAAAAAAAAAACTGTAGGTTCTGTCTTTGCAAGCTCACTAACTTGGATGTTAATAACAGTTCAATGAATCGTGTGTTGTTCTTGTGGGCGAGTCTCAGCTCGAGAATTCCGTCTGTTCCTTGAGCAAAACAATTATTGAAATATCGAAGTTTTTGTGCATCGAAGGTTACCCTTACTCTTTTGGGAATCATATCACAGTATTATAAAACATTTTTAACAGAATAATAAGATTAACTCATTGTTAGTACTACTATTACTACTAATAATACTATACCAACATGAGATAATAACACAGAGGTACTTGATACATTATTGGGAAGATCCGGGTTTGACAGCCATCCTGACTAAGGTGTACATATTAATTCCACCGTCCCATCGTGCTAAATATAGGAGTGGTACTTTCAAATAATGCAATTGATGCTATGTACTAAGTCATCTCTCACACACTGAGTAAAGGATGTGAAATGATGCCATGTAACCTTAAGACCTTATATAGGTCATAAAGATTCAATAATAATAAGAATAATATAGCGAGCAGCCATAGGAATAGTGTTGGCTTTGCATTCAGGAGATCCTGGGTTTGATACAAGCGGCTGGCTAACATGATTTAGTTTTTTCCGTAGTCACACCATTCAAATTCCGGGTTGGAACTTTCAAATTAGGCCCTGGTCTACTTTTTTCCTGCATCCTTCTCCTATCCTATTCCGGCTTGACCCATAGATGCCTAAATGCCATAATTATTTAATAATAATAATTTGTTAAAAGAGTTGTGCAATGTTAGATGCTATAACGATAATGTAATATCATCTATTCTCATGAGAGCCCATTTTAAAACTTGATGTTTATATTATATAGCAAAATCTCTGGATTCATCAGTGAACGTGTTGGGAAGCTCACTACATTTTCTGAAAGCTTTTGAATATTTGTGCCAAGAGTACAGTTCTTATTTTTTGTATTCAAAAGATAACATTGATAAGGGACAGACGCATCATCCAAGCTGAATAAATACAGTACAAAGTCAAAAAAAGATTGTTATCTTCTGAGTGTTTTGTGTTGACACTCCAAACGTACTTTATTTTTTTCTATAAGTGGATTTTGTACTAGCAGTTTATTCAGTGACACATGAGGACCTCCGAAGCAAAACGATACAAGTGGCATTGAAATATAAAAGAAATTCAAGTTCAGCTTTTATTTTTTACCGTAATACGAAATATGTGTATACACTGAACTTGCAAAACTCATGGGATAGCAGGTCACTGATTCGCTGGTGGACACCAGGTGTGTTCCACACTCCCTGCAGGACTCCAGTTGTGTGTGAGACCTTATAGGAAGTGGCTGTGTGAGTGATTCATGTGAAATGAAACATCGTCGTAAGTTGACGGCATTCGAAATGGGGCATGGTGCTGGGTGCCCGACGCATGGAAAATTCGATTTCGGCGGTGGTGCAGGTTCACGTGTTCAACCGTGTCCACGGTGTGCCGAGAATGGTTGGATGAAGGCGTACAGTCCACAACAGACACCATACCGGGGGTCCAGAAGCCCTCAGTGACTGAGACCGACGATATCTGACAGGAGAGCGACAGTGCGATAAATCATGGCCCAATTCAATAATGGCCATGCTAGAAACATCTTCAGGTGGACCATTTGTCGGAACATGCGTTCCCTCGGGTATGGGAGTCGTCGCCCTACACGGGTGCCACTGCTTACCCCGCGCCATCGGACACTCCGGCTTGCATTTGCCACCGATCGCCTCGGATGGACACTGCAACACTGGTGTAAAGTCAGCTGGTCCGATAAATCACGGTTTTAACTGTACCATGCTAATGGGAGGCGCCGAGTGTGGAGCATATCTCATGAAGCGATGGATTCCGCACGCCAAGAGGGCGTGGTCCAGGGCAGTGGGGTATCAGTCATGGTCTGGAGCGCGTTTTCTGGCATGGAATAGACCCTCTGGTTGTTCTGGAAGACATGTTGAATGGTCCTCTGTATCGTCAGCTTTTCGGAGACCATCTGCACCCAATTTTGGCCTTTCAACAGCCTGACGATCTTGCGGTATTTCAAGATGACAATGCGCCGACACATTGCTCCAATGTCGTGGAAGAGCATGCAGAGGAGGCCCAACGACTGAGCTGGCCACTCCGGAGCCCTGATATGAACCCCAACGAGCATATCTGGGATGCCGTTGAACTCAGGCTCCGTGCACTCGATCCATCACCCACGGACAGGCCGCAATTAGTTTCCGCTCTGCAGACTGTGTGGTGTCAGCTACCTCCGGAGGTGTGCCAGGGACTTGCAGACTAACTTCCACGCCGTGTCGCTGCACTCCGCAGGGCCAGAGGAGGCCCGACCGGATATTAGGTGACTATCCCATGAGTTTTGCTAACTCAGTGTGAAAATATTACTATTTTGTGTCATAAATATTTCGTATTATAATAAAAAATGAACTCGAAATTCTTTTACTTTTCAATGTCACTTGTATTGCTTTGCTTCTGAGCTCATCATTTGAATTTAATAGATGAGTATCGGTTTAAATTTGAATTTATTTATGGCCTTTAGGCACTTATAGCTCAGGCCGAGATATAGTAGGGGTAAGGGTGCTGGAAGGTATCGACTAGGGCGTAAGTTGTAGGCACGATCTCGGCATTTGCCTGCTGTAATTGAGGAAAACCCTAGAAAAAAAGCTGTCAGGATGGTCGACAGATGGTTTCGAACCCAGGACCACCAAAATGCAAACCCAATTCTTCCAATTGTACTACGGCTGCTCGATCGGTTTCATATCGTTAATGGATGAAAGCTCACAGATTATTGGGTTGTGTCTTATATTCAGCTGATGACTTAGGATTAATTTAATTACTATAGGCTGATTATGCTTCTATGGCCGAACCCGTCAGATGTTGAAGGAACTACGTCCTTCAGCGAACACTCTTTCAGGGACAAGGATTTGAAGGTATTATAAGGATCTATAATTATTTATTATTTTTCGCCTTATTTATTATGGCAAAGTTAAAGCCGACTAAACTTCTTCGTCTCGGCCATTAAGGTAGAAAACGATTATTGTGATTAATCACAATATTATAGGCTTAATAATAACACAGATAGGTAAATATGCATACAGGCACACACGCACGCGTAAAGAAACAGTTGTAACTCAAGCACGCACTTACCAACAGACCATAGTTAAAAATTATAAGTCAAATATTCACTTTTGGTAAACTTTATCTTGTATGGGCCATTTCAGTAACTTTTGACTTCGGCCCGTTACGATTATTCGTCACATTCTAGTTAAAATCCACAAATATCCATGCCGCCGCCGGGATTCGAACCCGGGACCTTCGAGTCGCTGGGTTAGCGCCCTAGTCAAATATTCACATATGTTCAGTTAAACATATCGCAACCTTCTCATGAAAAATGACGCAACTGAAGAAAGTATAATTTTGCAGGGGGGGGGGGGGAAGAAATGACGTTTTACTTGAGAAGATATATTTTAAATCCGTCAAACGGAAAAGTGACACTTCTGCTATCTACCGGGCATTGATGTAAATAGACTTGTGATATTTTTAGCCAACATAAAAAAAAAATATCAGTTGTGTCACTTTTCTCGAGACGGTGCGATATGTATATAGAAAATATGCTTGAAACAATCCAAAGATTATCAAAGTCAAGTTAACTTTTAATATTGATCCAGGGAAATAACAAAAATCAAAATAACAATAATCTCCATACGCACATGCAATAACACAGTTGTCTACCTTAAATTACAGTTGATACAAAGACGTAGCAGTTTCTGAAATGTACCAGATTTGAAGTGCATCGTATAGTATAGGTCTACACACTGCTCGATTCTATGCAGGTACAACAACATCTAATGAGTACACAGTTTCTCAGCATTTTCAGGGAGCAATACCGGACTGACAGTGGTGGGAAGACTATTCCATAGTTACAGGAAATTACCTTGAATGATGTAGAGAAAAAAAATAATTGTGCCGTAGAGTTCAATTCAAAGGAGGGTAGATATGCGAAATCTTGTGCCAAACCGGAGTTAACCGCATAATAATTGCCGGAAGCGTGAAAAAGAAAATATAAACCAGTTCCTTGCTTTTGAATGCTTTGTACAGGAAAATAAGCTTATGAGACTTACGATGTTCATTTAAATGAAACCATCCTTAATTTATTACAGTAAGGCGAAACTGATCAAAGTATCAGAGTTAAACGTTGAAACTGGGTGAGGTGAGCGGAGAATAGAGGAGATTGCATAAAGAAGAACTCCTCAGACTGTGGAAATGTACGCGCCTGGCTAATTCATGCCTAAGATGAGAGTATAGTAAATTATATCATCATACATTGTAGGTACCATCCAGGCATTCGCATAGCACAAGCATATTCCAAAAATATATAAGGAATATTCCTCAAGGAATATGCCTAACATGCCAGGATGCTTCTGACCCATACATGGAATATACATGGAACATACGAATGTCCGCTGATTTCATTTTGCAGTAATATTCTTTGAGAACATGCCAGGAATATTTCCTGTTTATTCTGGCAACGATGCTAAATACTATGTTCGCCGGAACATTCCAGGCACATTCCCAATGTTCCAGGAATATGTTTGGAACATGGGGAGTTAAAGTGGAATATTTCTGGAATATGATGAGTTATGTGGGTTAAGTGAAGACATACTTCAAAATTAACTAGATCCACATCATATTGTACGTACACCTCACACGAGGAATAAACCTTGTATAGAAGTCATGGTTGAAAAATAAACATAACAGTCGTACTCTGGTCGATCGAAATATACCCCTGGCATAAGGTGTTTTTTCCATTTTCTTTCCGGGGACACACAAAAATTCGAATGCTGATAAGTAAACTGGACAAAAACCCAGAAATATAACAGCAACATTTTTCTGAAGTGCAGTAGTAGCGCATATTTTTACCAGTAGAAAGTAATTTTTAAATTGCTTGATTGGTTACGAGATCCTGGGTTCATTTTATATTTATCCCTGGAATGGATCTTCTTTAGTTAACCAAGATTCTCTTCAAGTTGAATTGAATTGAAAAAAAAAATGTTTATTCAAGCGGGTGAAATTCAGCGTCTGCTCTGCCACCTAACGCGTATCAGAAGAACAAAATAGGCGAAATAGAAAAAAAAAAAGAAACTACTACAAAATCAGATCGAGTATATGAAGTTAAAAATAATATAAGGTAAACCTTTTTAAATACATACTTTTCTCAAACAATTCGTACTGAAAAGTAAAAAATAATTTTGTTTATGCATGACTAAAAAAAAGCATGATGTTGTAAAGGTTTCTCAACGTCCCTACGCGAGGTTCAGGTTTTGGACACTGAGGTCGGGTGACTGCTCCCCGGGTCAGGATGCTGGACCTTAAGGAAATGGGTTATTGGTTCCCGAAAGAGTCAATAACTCATTACCTGAAATATGTTGCTTTTGTTTTGGCAAACCTGAAAGGTGGCCTCCACAATCACAACACTTGAAGAAGGATAGCTCGTGGTAATTTGGGTAAGGAAAGGTGACGCTAGGATACTAATAGTAAGGTACTCTCCAAACATTCCCTCGGGACGGATTCCAGGGCTTTAAGGCAATGAATGGAGTGGGTCAAGAATGGGAATATGGAAATTTGCACCTAAAAAGAATAAGCCAACGAATCGTATTGAAAACTCAAACTTTCACGGAATACGCAGGATGCGAGTGCATCGTCACATGCTAATCTGCTGTAAAAGAAAATGATGCGCGCGTGTACCGGGAGAAACTCACATGATTGTCACCATCCCATCTCGTGAGGAAGTTTCACACTGTAAAGACTGCTTCCTCTCACGAATGAGGTGCACAGGAGAACAATGCTCCCAATTTGAACAAAAGAATCGAGAATGGTGAGAATCCTGGAAGTTTTCCCTAAGAGAATTCCACATTTAGAAGGCTGCCAGTCAATAATGCTGAAAGATAAAGTTTTCTCTAAGTCCCTATTTTAGACGCGGCTTAGGGCCTTGTCTCAAACGAAAAAAAGAAAGAAAAGAAAACGGTAACAAATTGTCTCGTAAATAAAAAGAGTTGGAGTTGGGTAACAATAAACTTGAAAATGGTAACAATTAACATTTTTTTTTCTTTTCTTTTTCTTTACAAAAAAATATATAAAGATGAATGATGAGCGAGGAGGATTATGACCTCACACGCCCTGGTTCTGCAATTTTCATATAAATCCGGGCTGATTAGCCCAAGAGAGTGATGTTATTCAGGTTTCTTCGAACAATGAAGTTTGTTGCATGAAGAGTTGAAAGAAACAAAACTAAAACAATGGGATGCCCTCCTAATTTTTCTTTTCAAAAACTTAACTATTACAACATTTAGACTACTGTGGCAAACTTGTATAGGTTATGAGAGATTGGCTCTGATTTTCGCAAGGTCTACATTTTTGAGTGAAAGTAAACAAACATGAATCTTGAGCGTTAATCTACAATGTGAGCTTCTCTCCACTACTAACAGTTCTGATCGAAAAAATAAAAAAAGGAATGGAGGGACAATCCACAGTTTGACGTATAAAACATTTTGGCATTTTGAACAATATTTGTAAACAAAGAATTTCTTAATGCTTCCTTTTTAAAAAAAAAACAACAACTGAATACCTTATTCTTGAAATAATGCACGTGACTGACTTCAGTTGACACATGGAAATAATTCTTACTCACTACATATTTATAATCTAGATCAGCTGATTGTTTACCTCATTACTTTGCGCAAATTATAATAATAATATATATACGTATGTATATGTAGACGTCTTTAAGCGCATACAATGAATACGTTAGATATGGATACGACTTCACGTGAAAATTGGATAAACAAAATAAATGAATGTTTGACACTTCAGAAATCTTAACAATTTCTTCTCGATAGTACATGTCCTACGAGTATTTATACAAAATCGATTGCCCTGGGACTTTGATAAAATGACCATGTTTCTCATAACAAGCGATTAATTAAATAAGACATGCTTGTTGTGCTCTTCAAACGACTGAAGCAAGTTACAATAGGTCATTGCATTTTTGGCAAGCTTTGTGCCCATGTACCAAAAGATTAAAAATAGAAGAATATGCTATTCACACACACACATACGATGTAGACAACTTCCATTGAAATGTAACCCAATGAGATTGATCTAGATCGAGCAGTTGACAAAAGCACTAAACGAATTCTTAAGTACGATAAACACAAAATTCAGTAGAGAAAGCTTTTCAGTCGCAGAAGCCAAATATTTATGAATTCTCATGCGTTTAAAGATTTCACTCAGTTAGTGACGTTCAAACGACAATTGACGTCTTCCTGAAAGTACCGTTGAGTCTACACTGAATTAAATATATATATAAGAATTAAAAAAAAAAAAGGTTTGCTCTTGACTGGTTAGAGACAATTTGTTAATAAAGAAAAATATTCCTGTTCTTTTTTTTTTTAACACAAACAAATGTTCCCGATTGAACAAAAACAAAGTTCCGTTCTCTTGAATAAGAAAAAAAAAATAGTTCATTTAATGGCCAAGTATGACGATTAAATCTCAGGAATGTTTACGTCACTTATTTTCTCTTTTTGAAAATTTAACGGGGTGGCAAAAAATAAAGGACAATAGGTGTTCGTGATGAAAACTGGCTTCATGTTGCCCAGGATAGAATCCTATGGCGAACCTTTGTTACTGCGGCGATGAACTTGCGAGTTCCGTAAGCCATAGAGCAAGTAAGTAAGAATATATTATAACGTATGTATACATTTAACTAGATGAAATAGAAAAGGGTATAGAACTGTAATGCGAATTCATGCTAATATACGTCGTGTTTATTATTATTATTATCATTGTAATGATTCCGTGCAATAATACAGAGTAACCAATAACATTATTTGACAAACTATATGGAACGCAAAGGCGTCTTTATTGCAATGTTACCATCAATCCGGACCCACCAGGAAAAAAATAACTGAAGAACCCTGCCCTAGCAGATGAACATAGTTTGCGTGTGTTTGAAAATAAGGTTTTGAGACGGGCCAAGATCCTGGAGAATGGAAAACACTGCATAATGAAGAACTCCACAGGTTGTATGGTTCACTCGATGTAGTAAAAATGATGAAATCACTACGTCTAAGATAGGCAGATCATGTAGCCCAATGGGGGTAAAAAGGAAGATTATATTCCATCGTGGGGGATAAGCAGGAGGGAAAGAGACCTTTGGGAAGACTGTGACTTCATCAGGATGACAGTATTAGAAGGAATCTTCGAGAGGTAGATGTTTGTGATGAAGACTAGTTTGATCTTACCTAGGATAGAAGGCAATGCTGAACGTTTCGTTAGTTTGGCGATGAACTTGTGAGTTTCGTATGGCATAGAGTTAGTATTCGGTAGAAACCGGACGATGTGGAAAATCTTTACGTAGTCATGCATTATCATCGAATTTAATTCAATGTGCAAAGTTCCAGATCTTTAGCTACCCTGGCAGCTGCTTAAAAGGCAATTACAATTCTTTCTCCTCGCAGCAAGTGGTTACATAAAGGCGCGTAATGATAAATCCTGTTGCTTATGTAAATTGAGGATGAAAACATATATATTTTTTTTTAATATATAATTTGATTTACGAATTCGTACAGAACATTTTGCGGACCTTGATTGATTGGTGAACCACAGTTTGGGAACCACTGATAGAATGGAGGCCCTCAAGTCAATATAGAGTTGACTTTTAGTTTGATTCTGTATAATAACGCCTGGAGAAAGGAAAGTTGAAGAGAAAGTTATCTTTCTTGTTGCAATTACGCAGATAATGACTCATTTCTCGCCTTCTTAGACAGAGTTTGTTGATTTTTTTTGTGGTGGGGGGACGGGGACTACTAAATGGTCAAGTTGCTCACTCACGGGAAGGGAAATAAACACGTTAGATGCGAAAATGGATCATTTTTCGACTTTCGTTAATCTTCACTTACCCTCACATCACGTTTCAAATTCACCCTCACCCTCACGTTGCAAGTATGGACCTCTCTCTCATTCATCGTCACATCTTCGCTTGGCTTTCGCCTACACTTACGCTCACCCACGTTGTAACTTAGCCATTAGCCTTACTCACCCTGACTTTAATTTATTTTAAGACCTTTTGGCATCTTAGGCCGAGATAAGGTGGGGGAGAGGATATTTGAAGATAGAGGGCCACGGCCTATTTTGAAGGTATCATCTTGGCATTGGCCTGGGGCGACTGAGGAAAAAAAAACTCAGTCAGGATGATCAGAGGACGAGGTCAGTCCTCGTGAGGTTGAACATCTATGCTAAATACAGGAAATTTGCACAGCCTGGTAACATCGAAATAACATACCTTGGAAACAAATGGGACGGGTTACCGTCCATAAACTTCACTTTATCTTATCTTATTTTAACAAATGGGACGTGAATTTTTCACCTACAGGATGTTGCAAAATAACACCGAGAAAAACATCCCACGCTATTCCTGACATGAAAATAATAATCATAAAAAAGTATAGACCATCGACCGTGTTTCTTTCAGGAATTTTCTTTCGGGGGTGCAAAATCAAGTCGTGGGGGCTCGAAAATTTTAAATAATGCACATTCACTCTTAAGTGCTAAAATATAAGACAACACTAATGTTACTTAAGAACATGTCATATTTCCTTAGTTAACCTCAAAATAACATGAACAATATTTATAGAATGTATTTTTATATGCGTATTTCAGTATACGTTTGAGTAATATAAGTGCTAACACTAATTCTTTCGGGGTGCGGTTGAAAACCTCCGGGGGGCAAAGCCCCCCCCCCCCCCCCGAAAGTATGCCTAGAAGAAACAGTGCATCGACGGTGCACAAATGTTTCCTTCAACGCTATAGGCTGCCGAAAGCGTGGGAAGATGGACTTTAGAGTTTGATATTTCCAAGAGCAGTAACTGTAGACTGAGACGGTATGGTACCCTCAACGTCTTCAAACCTACTTTTTCGAAATATCCGTATTCCAAAATTGTCCAATGCAGCGCAAGGAATTTCCCAAAGAAGGTCGAGGATTTCCAGACATTCTTCGGAGTAAATAGTGGGTCAAAATAAGCATGAATGGGACTACTTTCCATAGGCGTACAGATGAAAAACGTAATCACCGCTACGTAACGGGTCAGTTACCGTCTCTTTCACTGATAAATACATCAAACATTCATGGAAATATATGTAATTCTTACCCCCTTTTGTTATGCAGCCACGCATAATATAAAGAAAAGGTCTCGCAAAGGAAAACTGTTTGATGTATCGACCTAGCGCAAAGAATTATCGTTACTTGGTGGAAAGTAGTCTCATTCTTGATTATTTCGACCCACCTTTACTTCAAAGCATTTCTAGGAATTCCCTATTTCCTTTGGGGAATCCCTTGTACCGCCATTACATAATTTTGAAATATGCAGTTTGGATAGAGTATTAAGTCTTTGATAGTACCTTAATTCTTCAGTTATTGATATTGGAAGTATCAAACTCCAAAGTTAGTTTTCCCATGCTCCCATTTCCCCATTTTCATGAATTTAGTAAAATATTGAAAAACGCAAAAGAAATAAAAAGGCAGCAATTATTTAAAAGTACACAGAGAAAATATGATGTTTAAAAAAGGAAGTTACAAGAACTACAGAAAGATCGCGTTAATCCGAACATTTGTTTGCTCTGGCTGTTCGGATGATTAAATTGTTCGGATTACCGAAGGAATACTAAAAAAACCACAAATACTGTAAAAAACGAACTATTTATGAACGTTTTGGCCCAATATAAAGCATTAAGAGTACACTACAGTCAAATACAGTGGAGGTAAGTACATAAACATCAAATGTCATTTCAAATAGTGTTGTATTTTCTTTTGACTTGTTTTCTTTAGGGGTTTTGCGATTGTCAGCTGTTTGAACAACAGGTCATAACAAGATCCAAAGGTTGTCTGAAGGTCGTTCGGATTACCGTGGGTTCAGACTAATGCGACCCTCCTGTAATCACCTTGCTGGAATTCGAACCCGGGTCACGGATGTAGCTATCTTATGCTTCAAGCAACTACACCAAGCCGACGACTCCCCATTTCTTGTTTTGCACTGTTTAAGATTCACGTCGTTTTACGATCAATGCATCTCTCACAAGCTTAATTTCTAAATCGAATCACTCCACATGTGATGGGAGCGCAGCAAAACAAAATTCGAGAATTTTTATGTATTTAATATACGTTTTCATGACAAAAAGCTTGACTAGGCCAGGTATAACAACCAGACATTTCGTGCCTGCATGTTTATTGATTTCAAAACAATATCAAGATTGACAAGCTGAAAACAAGTGACTAATAACCTTGTCACAAGCTGGCATGCTATCTGGGTACTGACTCTAGTAGTAGCTTAATAATGTTTCTTTTGTAAATAATGAGTTTAAATTTATTCATTTAAATTTATGAAAAGTAAGTCCAATTTTGAAACTCAACTTGATGAAAGTGAATTTAAAAAATGGACAGTTCAGATTCAAAGATGGCATCTTTTGGGTTCAAAAGCAGACATACACTGTTCAGTTCAAAAAACAGACATTCACTGTTGTCTGTCTAACTCCACTTTTAAAGAAAAACTACTGCTTGAATATTATCTTTAGGCGTGCTTTGAGTGAGGAGAAGTATTTCTATGATCTCTAAGTCTAATCTAATCCAATGAAACCTGTCTAATCGTCACAATGGCTCTCCTGTAACAAAAGTGGAGATGTCTGACTTTGATATGAAACTTCACATATAATCATATTGGGGAAGGGGATCCTATTTACTTACTGATTTGTAGAAAGAAACGAAAGTTACGTTCAGATTGAATGGAACGTCATCGGAACTGACGTCACATCATCATTACCTGTTACAAAATCCAAAAGGAAATGGGCGATGTACTGTTTCCTCCCCTTTAGATCCGCACCCACCATTTACTTGTACCTCAAGGCCATAGTTCTTGGATTTATTACCGGATGTGTGTATAAATGGTCTTAATCTTTTTCTTTTTAATTATTCTTCTGCTCTGGGCGGGGTAATGTATTAGTTTTCTTGATCTCAATTATCACGATCGCGGTTTACGAAAGGATTTGTTGTGCGAAAACTTGAGTTCATCAGCCTTTTCTGTTTGTTTACAGTCAGATTTAATGCTAATCATGGTAATGGTGTAGACCATAGAGTTAGGAAGAAAATAGAGAGAACATACATGACGTCACATGAAGCCAAATTCGGCAGCCATCTTGTGTAGCCCCATTAGAATCCCTCTATACCGAGTACTGTGACGATTGCCTTTTTCGATAGAGGATGAGTGCACCTGAGAGAGGCAATACTCGGAAACGAGGGTCTCTGAATATGGGGGCTACACAAGATGGCCAAAATGCCTCGTCCCTTCCGTCTCTCGGCTTCATTCCCCTCTCCTATAAAACAGCCTAAGGTTCCCTCTATTTATATTCCTAACTCTATGGTGTAGACTAATGCACTTCCGCCATCTTGGTATGACAATTCTATTTGATTAAACTCATTTGGTAATATCTGTGTCACAGAAGTAAAATTTTGTATGTTCATTTGCAGCTACGGTACAAGGGTACCAACTTAGAACGCAAAATTGACATTTTATAATGGTAAATAAAAGGAAAAATATTTGTTCATAAATCTTGAACGATGCATGAAAGTCAACTTACTGGTTTGACTGTTAATTGGAATCACCATGGCAGATTATCGGTAAAAATTATATTATTATCGGTTTAACACTCTCAATCTGAATGTTGTATGTATACAACAGGCTTTACACTCACGTTTAGTTGGGTTGTTGTATATATACAACGCGACATTAAAAAATTCTAGGAAAAAAAGAAGCGTGGCCTTGGCAGTTACGTGTTGACCGATCTGTTATGGGATCTGACCGACCAAGTTGTTGTGCGATCAGTTCCCCTTCAGAATGTAACAAGAGATACAAGGGTCCTTTGTTTTCTTTCAACGAAATAATGAAATTGCAGAACTGATGAATGACTCCGACTCAGATGGTTAGTAGTTAGATAGTGAGGACACTGATTTGTGTGCTCAGTGGCGTATCCGGGGGTATCCGACAACAAATACAAGATATGGATAGACAAATCGGACGAGCTGTTCGCGTATTACTGATTTCAGAGAAGGTCTGTCAATTGGTGAAAGAAGCTGTTTTCTCGGCTGTGACATGTCACTTGAAGAAAACAGGAAAACATATCGCACTTCGAACTTTTTATCCAAACGCTGTGGAAGGACTAGTAGAAGGGGCCATTACCCATACAGTGTTCCCACAACATCCGCAAATCCTAATAACGTAGGACAAAGGAGATGCAAAGTGTGTAGGGTTGCACCCACGCGGGGAAAGGAAGTAAAAAAAAAAAAATACTAGTGTTTATTGTCCGATATGTGACGTTGGACTTTGCGTGGGAAGTGCTTCGAGAATGTACCACACTAAAGAGAAGTACTGAGACTTTTAAAACTTTGCTAAACTTTATTTTGATATGAGCCAGTCTAGTAACTTTGGAGTTCGGCCCGTCACGATTCGTCCTTTAGCCATTAAAATCCATTCTCATGCCCTTGCTGGGGCTCGAACCCGGGACCTTCGAGTCGTTGACCTACCGCCGTAGACCGCACGGCTACCCGACCGGCACTGAGACTATTGGATCTGAAAACAGATTTTAACTCAATATTACATATCAACCGAGATTGTATCATAACTTTGTGCGTGTATTTGTTTCTGTGCAAGTGTAGTTTGTGCAATAAGTGAGACAAAAAAATTACAAAAAGCAAGAAATTTTCCAGAAGCATCACCTGGATCCCAAACAAGGTAAACGGTTCGTTTTTCTAATTTCAAACAACTGGTGCCTTTACTGTATATCCTATTAATTTATAAGAAATTAGTTTAAAATTTGTGGAGATATGAAATTTTAAAAATGCCTCTAAAAAGTGCCGGACAGGGTGCGTGAAAAGTTTATATACCCGTCGCGCTCAGAGTAAATGTTGTCAATCATACATAAAGTTCCGTTTTTTCCAATGGCACTACAAAATATTTGTTTGTTGTTTTGTATTTCCTCATTATTCAACAGAAAGGCAGTGTTGCAAACTGTGATTACTATGCAAGGTGAAAACGTTCAAAATAAGCATTTCCTCCTCAACCAAAACTGGTTGAGCTAACAGTGACCAACTGTTTTTGGTAACGGTAGGAAATGTCCACCCTAGCAATCTCTTGGCCAACCAACTACGTATGTCATAACCCAGACCCAACGAAGATTTCTAAAAATTGTTATGGTAAAATCGTTTCCAAGCAAATTATTGTTATAATTTACACTTTATATACTGATTTCTGTGGGAAAATAACCTAGGCATCAAATCGGGGAACTTACACCTGAGAGCCCGTCTTCCTAACCACTACACCGGGGAACCTGAAGTTTATTGTCGACCATGGATGTAAATACGGTATACGGATTAACTGGCCCAATACAATTAAGCTGGGTCAACTTGACGCCGGTTTTCGATTAATCTTGCCTGGTGAATTGGGATTAAATTGCATCTTGTTGGTTGGCCTATGCCTGGGCGTGTGGAAGAGAATGGATGAAGATCTAGCTAAGGAAGAGAGGAGAAAGATTGGAATATTTTAAATATGGTATTGTACGGAACGTGATGTTCAGTTGTATTTTGTTAATCAATTACACCTGCCAGGTACTCATGGCGTGTGCTTCAATTTCGGGTCGTTAAAAGTAGATTTGTCTTCCGTAACAAAGTTTCACGACTGAGATTTATTATACCGCATCTTTAATGTTATTCGCTATATTTATGCATTAAGAAGATATAATAATAATTAACATTACTAAATTTAAGGCTGAGTTTGCAAAATGGCTCAAATGGTGATCTGAAGTGAAAAAAGTTCTCAAGAAATTATTTTAAAAAGAGACTTGTCTTAGGTATATAGAACACCTTTAAGACGTAAAACAAGTGTGGAAGAACGGTCTGCGGCGGTAGGCCATCGGCTCGAAGGCAGGGGCATGGGTGTCGATTTTAACAGCTAAAGACGAATCGTGACGGACCGAAGTTCAAAGTTACTAGACTGGCCCATTTAAAAATAAAGTTTACCAAAGTTTCACGTAAAACAATATATATATATATATATATATAATCACAGTGAATACAAACGTCATAGTAGTTTTGAAAGTATGCAACTCCTTCTTACATATTAAAACCAGGTTTTTACGTAAAGAGTTCCGGATATTACGTCTGCCGAATAAAGAAATGTGAAACGTCTTTGTGAAGAAAACTGGATGTAGTAGAGAGAGGGACAGGGGAGAAAGGTACAGCTGCTGAAAGTCAGTCTTTTTTTCAGGCCACCAGAAAGCTTTCCCTCCATTGCCGCTCAGATCAAGAAAAGAGATATTCAAATTAGCTTCTTTCCTACGCAAAAATGAAAGATAATCCGGTTATCAGATGAACATAAGATATACGTAAATATTTCCTTAAGCAGGAATGCATCTTCTTTGCGGATCCCACAGATTGCAAAGAAGGAAAAGAAGTAGGGCTTATGGAACTGTGGCAGAGTCTAAAGCGCTTACAGTAAAGTTTTCATTTCTTTTGTTTGATGAAGTTTTCCCGGACATAAAGTTCATTAAATCATGATATAAAGGAACTCTTTAGCCTCTTATCTGGTTAGTTTTATTACATTAATTCATCTTTCATGACATGTAAGAAATTAATGTAGCATGTTCTGGTAAAGTTATGGTTCATGCAAAATAGTTTTAAGAGCTGACGCATGTACATAGAACTGTTGGAATAGGGCGTCTTTTCATGTATGCGATTTCATGTCAATGTTATTTATTGCAGTTTTGGTTTGTGCAGAAAAATAATGATTGAAGGCAAACAATTATCGCTGTACTTTACTTCTTTGAAGCCAGCGACCCTCACTCTAACAACGATTCTTCTAAACAAAAACAAAAACAAAAACAAAAACAAAAAAAAAATCACCTAAGTCTACAAAAAAAGAATTTTGAATCATGTGTAATGTCTGCGTAAATTACTTGAGTTGTTTCAACTGGTCATTCAGTGTTTGTATTGATGATTCATAGCCGAGAAAAGAAAAAAAAAACTCAATTAACAAATCACGTAAAATAACGTAAGCTCCAAGCAAGTATTTGCATCACTTCATACCACGAACCGGATGGAGAAAACTTGATGCAACAATGTTTCTCTAGGTAGTAAACAGACAACCTTGTAATCGGTCGTAGTTAGCATTCATCGGTGATGATCACGCAATCAAAGCCAGTAAGTAATTAGTACCCACTTGAAGTCACCTTTCGCAAATTGAGTGATGGTAGTGTTCATTAAATCGTGATTCAGTGTTTAATAATATATTAAGTAACTAAATGCAACATCATAAGTCTCTAAGACAAGATTCACTATATCGTGCTTATAACTAGCACCGAAGTTAGAATGTAAATTGGTGGCGACAATTAGCTGTAGTTACTGCTGCAAGATTAATTTCCAGAATTGGTAATTGCCATGTCAGTAGTTGTAGCATGGAAATAAGAGGGTGAAAGTAATAAAACTTGTTAGTACGAAGGCAAGCTGTGGATGCTTAGAAATCATAGTTGTTGAACTTTTATGAGGTCGGTCTTCATGAGTACTGATCGCACCTTCCCCAGTGAGGAAGAGAGTCAAGTCGAAACGTGAGGTTGAAATTGAGTAAGAGAGGTCATTTCATTTATGTGTAATGCATGTGGGCCCTCAAGATGGTGAACACTTTGAGTAGTGTCCATCTTCGTTTTGTAGGACGTGTCCTCCTTTTCCATCTTGTCATCCTGTTCTCCCTCCTTTTGTAAATATATTGAAATGTCTGCCTGTAGTAGTGACTATGTTTGAAAATATGTTCTTTCTTTTCAAAATATGGACGATGATGGGAAATGAAGCCCCGGTATTTTGGGATCGTCCATATCTCTGGCTAGAGGTGTATATCTGCAAACAGAGCCAAGGAAGATTTTTGCAGAAAGGGGGAAATCCAAGCCATTCCCTGCTACAAATCGAGCACATAGAATGCAAGAGGGGTGGCGAAATTGGAAGAAAGTATGTTCTCTACGACCGCAGAATCATGGTGAAGAATAAAGGGATGGTTTACAAAACAGTGATTAGACCAACAATGGTGTACGGAGTAGAAACATGGGTAATAAAGAAAGCACAGGAAAAGAGACTGGACGTTACCGAAATGAGAGTGTTACGCTGGATGTGTGAGATAACAAGACAGAGTGAGAATAAGAGGAACAACCAGGGGTGTAGAGATATCTAAGAAGATACAAGAAAGAAGACTACAGTGGTATGGACATGTGATGAGAAGAACAAATGACTATGTAGTCCGAGGAGTGATGGCAATGGAAGTGGAGGGCGAGAGAGTAGAGGGAGGCCAAGGAGGAAATGGATGGATGGGGTTAAGAAGGATCTCGGGGAGAAAGGTTTGTCAGGGGAAAAGACTCAGAAGACTCATCAGAAACGTCGACCCCACGTAGGTTGGAAGAGACGGAGAAAACGAAGAAGATGGAGAATCGCTGGAATAAAGAAAGTGGGAGGAAACGGGAGAACGCCGAGGAAAAACCCATCACAAAGCCAACATCAAATTAAAAATTTCGTGGCGGTAGTTTCTTAATAATATATACATTTCGATAGACTGTTATCGGGTTCCCTCTAAGCCTTTATTATAAACTTATTTGTGTTCTGATCCACGTAGGCATGATTGTCGACTCAAGGCGAAACTATAAAGAAAGGGAAAAGCGTGTATTAGAACAATTAAAACTACGAACAGTTAATTACTTAAATAACTCGAATTCTTGATGTAGGCTTAGCAATTATATATTTCCTCATCAATGCCAAAAGGAAAAAGGAAATGAACGTTTACGGTCAGCGAACGGTACTTCATATTTATGTATACGGACCTTTTAAGGTTCACCACGCGATTTCCTCCTATTGTAAATAAGCGAGGAAAAATAGTTATTGAAATATTGTGGTATCTTCCGAGCAGCAATCCCCCTATGGAGAGATTATTTTATCGCATGAACGACATACGATGGGCGGAGGAAAAGTCACAAATGAAAACTAAGTCCATTCAGGCAATGTTAGTAGTAAAAACAAGCTTTAATATGTTGTATGAAACTAGTGTTAAACTTGAACAGAACCTTGAGTTATTAGTGAAGATATTAGATGAATCCAGGATCATTTAAACAATACAGGTATTTAGAAATTACATTGTCTTCCAAAACTATGCGCTAGTACAACATTTTGTGCTAGTTAGAGCACAAGGGCTATAATTATACAGTAGACCCTATATTTATTTAGGCCATAATCTGTTCCAATTTTCACGTTCCCCACGAAAGGAGTACGGAAAGAAAGTCATTTCATGATACATCTTTGTAACACTGTCCGTATCTAAATAATCTTAAGAGCACATAGATATGACCTCGACCATTGTCGGATCTAGAAATTTTCCTACGGGGAAAAATTTAAATTTTGCCGCCCTTTTCACCTTTTTTGCCGCCCTTTCCATCCTTTTTTAGCCAAACAACACGACCGATTGACGCGACATTGCCTCGCACCTTTTGTTATCTTCTCTGGAGCATGTCGTGGCATCGCTGTTACTACCTCCAGTAAGGCAATAGATCTGCCTAACCTAACGTGAATAGCGGTTTTAAATTTTAGAGATGAAGGTAGGTTGTATGGAATAACATAAAAATGTTTTAGCGCGCTGGTATTGAAATTTTGAACACGTTTAGGTCAATTTCAATTTAATAGGCGATTTTTACTTCCTTTTTAGGAGCTTTTATTTTTACTTTTAACTGTTTCCCGCCCCCTAAACGTGCCGCCCGGGGCGCTTGCCCCCTTTTGTCCTCCCCCCTAGATATGGCTGTCCTCGGTATGACTGAGAGGTTAGCGATAGCGCGCTCGCTTTCTGTTCGCAGGATCACGAATTGAATTCCCGCTTGACTCCATTGAACGGAGTATTCGGAGCTCACTTTACCAAAAGCCTGTAGGTGCCTTCTTTAGATACTCACCAGCTCGTTTAGGACGGTTTCAATTGAATCAATCAATATTAACGATGTTTGTTGCATAAATTATTACCTAAAAACATTAAAATTACAGTTTTAAATACAAACCCCTACGTTTTAGCTGCTTTCCTCATTTTCAAGTCCAGGTTTTCATGTATGCTCTAGCCACGTACTTCGTTCGCGATTTGGTTGAGTAATACTTAAATACCAGCAAACGAAGCACGCGGAAAACGCGTGCATGGAAAGGCGGCGTAATGTCACAGAAAAGTTGCTTTCTTGATTGCTTTTCTTTAATATTTTATTATCTGTAATTGTTGCCAGGTCATGTTTGTTGTGTCCCTCAGATATTTATTTATATGTGCTTAGATTATCCGTATCATTAAATTAAAACATTTCGATTCAGAGCACACTCTTGCTTTACTTGTGAATAAGTTGTTTCGTTCGTAACTTATGCAGATTGAGGAGTCCCTGCAGCACTTAAAATTCAAGGTTTCTAATAATTAGTTAAATGAATCCAGTAAACCAGTTGAGGATAAAAAGAAATATTGGTTATGTACGCAACATGGAAGAATTAAAAGTGATGTAAACGTTATGCGTTGTGTTCTTGCAAAATCCTGTTTTTGATGTGGAAACGGGCACGCAAGAAAACATGGATGTCCTTCAATTGTGTTTTGCTTTTTTCATCTTTCTAAGAGCAATCCTCTAGGACATAATTTTTCCACGAAAATAACTCTTCATTCGTATACTTTTCCTGTTTAAATCTTATTGCATGACATCGTAAATTTCCTTGCTTTTTAACGCATGACTCATTTTTGAGAAAATTCAATTTTCCAGCAATGCTTATGCAGTTAACTTTTATGATTCGATTCGGAAATGTAGCACGAATATACTTTTCTCCTTCTTCTTCTGTTTTTGTTTTCTTGTTACACTGTGGTAGGCTGAAGCAAAAGAATTGTTTTCTATTTCAAATCACATTAATGTTATATTAGTTATACATGTAAGAGATATAAATGCGGTATGCATCACAAAGGATACCAAGGTCACGTTTACTGTATGTATGAAAAAATTGCACGCACTAATGACGTCTGGCGCGACGATATATGGTTAGCATATAGGACAAACCGGAAGTTATCGGAGTATAAAAGAAGCTTCGAATTGCTTTTGTTTTCGGATCATGTCAGAACTTAAGTAATAGATTTAGAAACTTGTTAGTCGGTTGGATTTTATGTTCAAATAAAGCTAAAGTTATAAATAACACTTTCGTAAATGGCATTTTTTTTTGGTCCAGGACAAGGTTTTGCTTTTACTCTGAGTACCATATAAAGACAAATTAGTCTGGAATTCACGAACTACTTATCAGAGAACATGGGCGTTGACTATGTGGATGATCTGGGCCTCGAGCACCCAGATAATTATTGATTTACAGACACTGATAAATTACAAAGCTTAAACAGTACCGTAATTAAAACAGTGGAAAAGTCTTTTGTTGAATGTTGACTTACGACCCGACAAGTATTTAAGCTGTTCAGCAGAAATAAAGCCTTTGGAAAAAATACTAAAGAATAGGTTTCTTTTTGTCGTAGCGACAGATACAATATAAGGGCTGATTTTCATTAAAGCTTCCGTTGCGATTTGCGTGAGTAGCCAATTGAAATACGTGTTAGGGCTCATTTTCAAGCCCACTTGCTTTGCTTGCGATTTGAGTAAATAGACAATTGAAGCACGTGTTACAACACGTTATGAAACTACACCACGAAACACCACGTGTTTCAATTGGCTACTCACCCTAATCACAAGCAACGCAAGCGGGCTTTAAAATGAGCACTTGCGCGTAGAACACGTAATAGAAGGCATTAAAACACGTGTTTCAATTGGCTACTCACCCAAATCGCAAGCAACGCAAGCTTTCATGAAAATGAGTCCTTACACAGCAAGAAACACTTTTTGGTGTTCCAGAGTAAACCATCACTCTTTTGTGTTAAATCAACAATACAACTGTGTTAAACTGTGTTGATTTCGGTGATTCAACACAAAAAATGTGTTGTCAATGTTGATGTAGCACTGTGATAGTGCGACTATAACACCGTGCATTGTGACGAATCAGTATGGACATTATCCATTGTGTTGGAATCAATCTTTTGCAGTGTTAAGAAGTAACAGAAATAATTCTGAAGAAAAATATACCAACAATTTTTACTTACTTCTTCGAAACTAATGGTTATGCAAAAATTGCGGGAAATTTAACACTTTTGTTACATTTTGTTTACTTTGTTGATATCAGAGGAGTATTTTACATCCCAGATTATCTGGCGCTGACTCAAAACTGATTCAGATTCATCCTTCCTCTTCGGAGATGTGGGTGTTTAGAAGAATAATAAGAGTTAAAATTAGTCTCGTTGGAAACATGGTTTGTGTATAGAAGATCTATTACTTTCCAAGAATCTCTTTCCGTTGCCTTGTAACGGTGTGTGTGTGTGGCATGTTTAGCTTTGTTCGCGTTGAAGGATATATTTGCACTTCTAATGTCGGCAAAGGGCATTGCCTTACCTTGATCAGCTACAAGAACAAATATTATTACATTTCCAAAGCATTTGGTTTCTCTTTCTTTGATTTCATTGCCATTGAACTTGGACTTTGTATTGAGCTGTTGATTAATTTGTTTTGCCTTGCGTTACCACTTACCAGCAAGGCGAAGGGAAACGTTTGAGCACTTACAATTGTGTTTGTGGAATTAATTAGACTGATTCTGTATAAACGTTTATTATTATCATCTTAATAACAAATTAACTTCGTCAAGTTCAAAATAGTTCCCTTGAGATCGGTTAATAACATGCTTAGTGTAATGTACTAGCGCCGTGGCTCAGATGGTAGCGCGTCTGACAGCGAATCGGGCTCCCGGGTTCAAATTCCGACCAGAACACTGGAGACTTTTATTCAGTGTTCCTACGTGGCTGTCGCTCTGAGGTGCACTCAGCCTCCTATGACAGTGAGTACCAGAGTGTTCTTGTTGGGAGATAAAGGCGGTGGAGCGTGGGACTGACCACTCATTTCGTAGCGTTAGTCGAGTTAACGTGGAGCGCTACCTCCACATCCTGATGTTTCGTTCACGATGCGTGCGCACAGGGGATACCTTTTACCAACGTACATGAAAATTAATTTGAAAATGATTTCCGGGTTCGATTCCCGATCGCTATCGGGACAGCGGTTTTCTCTCTGTTTTTTTTTTGTTACACAAGGGAACGATTGGGATGGTACCTTGAATAAGGCCAGGACCGATTCCGCCCCACATACTTCTCCTTGTTTAACGTATCCAATTTTAAACTGCCGAAATTGCGCTGTATAAAAATATAAAAATAATAATAATAATAATAATAATAATAATAATAATAATAATGTAGTGTAGAACTGCACTGAAAATATATCAACATGTTAATATCTGGTTCGAGTGCCCTCAGTTATTCGTTATGTCCTCCCACTCGCAGGGAGCAGACTGAACCAGGTCCTATCATTATGGTCTAGTGGTTACAGTTACGAACTTGGATCGGTACTGGGGAACACACAGGTTCGAGTTTCGGTGTCATGTTGACAGATTTTCCAGCGTTTTCTAAGTTTCTTCGGTCGATTATCGGTATTTTACCTAGACAAAAGCTCTGGTTTCTAACTTCCCTTTCCCAAGTCCCGGAAAAATGATTTCCGAGTGACGTCATCCTTGAGACTTGTGACAAGCTTATGCCATGGCAGCACAAATGTAACGTAAGTTGGAATTACATTCTAAAGCCAGTACAAATACTAAAATAAAAAGAAATACATCAACAGGGAAATTATGAAGATTCATGAATGTCGTTTTAAAGAAAGAACATTTTGAACACAAATAATCAAGTATAAGTAATAAAAATGTATAGACAAGCAAAGCCTAAAAGGAGACATTAACGCAATAGGAATGGCTGACAGGATATGAACCATCTGTGTGTGAAAAGTAGACGTCAATAATGACTAAAAAAGAAGAAAAAATAAAGTAATTGCATCATTGAACACGTGTTGGAATGTTAATTCCCTGTAATGGGCTGTCAGAGGAGCACACGCTACTACCAATAAAGAAAAGGTTGACTTCACAATAATTGCAGACAGATGTTCAGCCTACACACTTTCTCATCCCATCTCCCCCTCCCTCCCTCACACACACACATGTTTGTATATATGCATACGCAGACATATGAGGAATGCCGAACTTTAAACCAGGAATGGGTTTGTTTTTCTTCCTCAAAATCAGCTGATGATGTATGTATTCCTAAATGCAACCCACAGCAGAGACCATAGACCACATGCCCGTAGTATGGTGCTGAGTGGAATGAAATACACAAGACAGTTTTCCGCGATGATTTTGTGGCCTTGCCGACCGGCCGTAACTAAGTTGGTAGAGCGTTGGCTTAAAATTCGGAAGGTCCTGGGAATGATTCCAACGGTCGCCCTTTCAGTCTGAGGGCTTTTCCTCAGTCACATCAAGTAAATGCTGGAATGGTACCTAGAAACTAGACTCTGGGCGACTACCTTCCAACATCCTTTCCCCCACCCTATCCCTGCCTGAGATGCCTAAAGGCCATAAATAAATTCAAATTTAATTTGTGACGTTATTTCCCGTAATATCACGAATTAATTTATTATTTTATAAAATAAATAAAATGCATATATCAAAATAATATTCTAATGTAGGGCCTATGTTGAATTTATTTTAAAGCCTTTAGGCAATTATGATTCATGCCGTATGGATGATGATGAGATGAATTGGTGGAATGAAGAAAGTGGGAGGAAACACGACAACCCCGAGAAAACCCACGCACACGGTGTTTGTCCACCACAAAGTCCACATGTCATGAGCAGGGATCGATTCGACGACCCCTAGCACCAGAGGTGAGCGCTCTACCAACTAAGCCCCGTGGCCCATAGTGCCTATATGTAGATGACTAATTCACACACTCATGCAGAGTTGATGAATAATTACAAAGTAGTACAGAAGAGTATCTTTTAGATTTCTCATTCGACTTCCAATTTTTTTATTTATTGATTTACGTTATAGACCTCCATTAGATCCGAACTTTTGGAAAAGGATCATTCTGAAATTAAGGGAAAATTCATGTCTCTCGATTCTCTTGGCCAAAATATGGTAAATTTTATTTTTTAAATGTATTATGTACATAGATAGGCATAAAAGGATTTTACTCCTGAACTACCCTTTTAAAATAAAATTTTATATTTTTTTAACTGTCTAAAAATAAAACAAATATCACCTCCATGGAATGTCTCCAACCACGGTTTGGCCAAGTGAAAAATGTTTAATACTGCAGAATTATTATTCTTTAAAAAAATGTTTTTTTAAAAACATGCTTTCTTAAACAATTCGTACTACAAAGTGAAAAATAATTTTGTTTCTGAATAACTAAGATTATGCTTTTCTTTTTAGTCATGCATAAAGAAAATTATTCTTTACTTTTTGGTACGAATTGTTTAAGAAAAATGTCCCTTTAAAAAGGTTTTTTTTTTCGAGTTATTTCGGTGTTCGTATTTTTTTTCTCAGTCTAATATTTTGTTGTCCAAATCCTAAAGTGTTCTGCAACCAGTCTAACCCAAAATCATTGCAGGCTAGTATTTATTTTAGGATAAAGAAGTCCATATTAAGAAAATATTAAAATACGCTTTTAAAAATACATAAATATATGAGAGTAACAATGGAATATCGTATTGTCAACCGACTTACGTCACTGTGCAAAATTTCATCATTGTATGACGTCGGGAAATGAGTTAAATTAACATTGCAAGATTTGAGGACACTACAAACCATTGTGAACTAAAGAAAAGAAACTCAAACGTATTTGTTGGTGTTGATGGTGGTGGTGGTGAGTTTTTCGTCAATGTCATTTGTCCTCAAGTCCACAAGTATAAAGTCACAAGTAGGGATGGCCACATTTGGATCTCAGAGGATCCAGATCTTCGAATCCGAGTTTCGTATATCCGGTCCAATTGATTTGTGCGAATTCGGTCTGATTCAAAGACCCAATATTCGGACTTCGTTATTATAATGCATCTGAAACTGCGATGCCAGGATGGTAAATTATGAAAGACCCTGGCCAATATCATCCCAAACCTTTGCCTACCTCATCCTGGCCTGAGTCGAAAAGGACAAAAGGCCATAAATAAAGCCAATTTAATTCAAGGTACGGTAGCTGAAACTCGAAAATATATATTTTATATTATTTGATTGTTATTATTTTCTTGTCCAAAGTTAGTTGATAGGAACATCTTTTAACGTCCTCTATTATTTTCTAAAATACATTTTTCTATTTTTTGAAGCAAATTAATCTAGGAAATGAGTTTCTTAATTTTTAAATCCCTGCACGCTTAAAAGGGGAGAAGGGACATGTTTTTTTGTTCTTTCCTTCTAACAACGCAATGTTTATAACGAAGTGACTGATAACCACGTCGCAGGGCAAAGGGTATGCACAGTTGGTTTTTGATGGCGGACGGTATGGTTAGAAGAGACAAGAATGTGCTGTCGATTATTTGTTTTCTTTTTGTCACTCCGATATATCTATTAGTAACAGAATATTATATCATTGGTTTCGAAATCACTAGTCCTGCAAGCCACTTACAACTCAGCAATTTCTTATCTATTTCTCTGTGATCCTGCTCTTCCTCTCTCCCCTCACAACATTCCAAAATGAAGAATAAAAAAGAACTAAAAAATACATCGTTTGGTAGCACAAAAAATAGCCCAAAATACGAAGTAGGAATGCCTACGATGATGTGTCCATGTCCCAGTTTTCCGGACCCGTTTGGCCATTGCTAGTCACAAGAGTTCGTTTCATCGTCTTGATTAATTCATTTCAGCCAAATATATTTGAGTAAAAAACAATAACTACATTTATTTTTATCTTTGAACGTACTAACTTTTTTTTTTGTCATGGAACTAACATATTCGTGTTTCCGTATTCAACCTTGCTGTGTTAATATAAATGAAGAAAAGATTTTGGTAAACTTTATTTTTTTTGTATGGGCCAGTCTAGTAACTTTGGACTTCGGCCCGTCACGAATCGTCATTTAGCCATTAAAATCCACACCTATGCCCGTGCCGAGACTTGAACCCGGGACCTTCGAGACTTTGGCCTACCGTCGTAGAACGCACAGCTACCCGGCTGGCGAAGAAGAGATTATTTAATGTTATTGTCTGAATAGGTGGAAATAAACAATTAAAGAAATATTAATGTATTTGTTTTGTTTTTCCTCCAAAATAGACTTACAGTACTTAGTCATTTAACCTGTGGCCAGACACATACGTTTTGGGTCCACTGTGGAACGCAGAATTTGTAATAAGTTAGCTACCTGTTTTAATTTTTACTTTTGTTGAAAAAAAAAAA
>JAGDQP010012210.1:0-15816 GCA_022664845.1 Lepisma saccharinum
AGACAGTTAATGTATCAACACAAACAGACTCTGCTGTGCATGTAGATCCTCCGACGCCTCCCCAAGGATCAGAGACTTGTCGCAATATGCCGACACAGAGTCAGGGACAAAAAACACCTGTGCAGAGCACTAGAACTTCACGTGTTAAGCCAACTTTTAGTCCCTATAAAGTCCCGAAGTTAGTTCGAACTTCGCCTCTCGCTACAAGCATTAAGACTCTGACGAACGTTTTGTCGGCTCAGTTAGCTCAGGAAGAGTCTACACATACTATCGATGAACAAGTTCATCTCTGACTTCAGATATGATTCAGGACCACCTGATGGATATAGATTTTAATCTCGTGGGAAGGAAAGGGAAACCTAGGTATAAACCTAAACTTAAACGGTGATCTTTTACTTGTTTTTGTAGAGTTTTATGATTTCCGTTTATTTTATATGATTATGCTCCTTAGCTGTTAAGTTTTATGGTCTACTTTTGTTTTATCTTGCGAGAGCCCATTTACGGGGCATCGTTGTTGTACTGGCCATTTACACCAGTAGGTTGAGTGTGAAGACCTTTTACATCTTCATCTTTTATATCTTCTTTTTTATTATTTTTATCAACAGCTAAGTTTTGACATGACCAAGATAGGGGTCTTTCCCGTATCGGGACGGGCGTAAGCCATAGTGCTGTTACCGCCCATAAAATTCATTTTATCTTTATCTTATGAATCCTTGCAAAACTGCTGCAATGTGTTTCTCACTCAAAACTCTTTTAACACAAAATGTACGTACACATGAGCCTCATCTAATATACCATGGTTAGACCATTACAAAGACCTGAGTATCATATTTGATGGAAAACTCAATTTTACTCCTCACATTGAATTCGTAACTTCTAAAGCACTCAAACTTCTTGGACTTCTCTACAGGTTTACCAATATTAAAGATTTTAGAGCTCTTCGGTCATATTTTCTCACTTGTGTACTTCCTACTATTGAATACTGTTCATCTATCTGGTCTATGGCTTGTGAAACCAATTTATCTAAATTGCACAAAGTGCAAAATTTCTTTATCCGCACTGTACAACACAGGGTACCCTACCTCCAACACAAATCTAACCTAGACATTTTGAATTATCTTGACTTTAAAAACATAGACACACGAAGAAAACTAAATGACCTAAAATTTAAAAACATAGACACACGAAGAAAACTAAATGACCTAAAATTTCTTTATAAAATAATGCAAGGCACACTCAGGACCAACGACCTTCTTCCACTTTTTAACCTAAGAGTACCCAGACAAAATTCTCGTTCACATCATTATTTCTACCTCTCAAAACCGAGATTGTGTTCGGTCCAGCGATCTCTTTTATATAGATTATCACATTTTTACAATACTCTTCCTCTGCCACCAGATTTCTGCCTCAGTAAAAGTAAATTTCTATAGGCTTGTTATATGAATCTAGGATGAATGAATGAAAAAAAAAGTATTGTTTTTTATTGCTTTAGTCTTTGTTGTAATATTATTTTTATTATTGTTGTTATTGTTTAGGAATTACAAGAACGGTGTATAATGGCGTTTGCTGTATCCTTGCTAACTTCTAATAAATAAATAGCGAGTGACGTCACAACTATGAGCTTCTGATCTCTCCTGTTGTAGAATGTTATTTTGAAAATCGTGTATGAAATTATTTGCTTGTTTGGAGATAGTAGAAAAGCGAAGAAATTTTATTTTAACATAAAGCTAAGTACTAAAAAGGCCATTTGATTTTGCGTTCAGTGAAAAGTTAGTTCATGTTCATATTTCCCATTATACCTTTTTTGGTGGAGAAAGACAGAGCATCACAGAAAATGATGAACGCCACACAAAAACAGACAAAAAGGGGTCTTTCCTTTCGGTTTATTTGTTAGGTAAATTGGACAGTCATTTTTATGCAGATAGACTAAATTGGTTTTCGGTGCAAAGTTCCGTATAATTTCAGTACATACATTATTATAGTTGAAATGTAATATCGCTACTGAATCTCATTTGTCATGTTTTTGCAATTGCAGAATTTGTGTTCCAATTTATTTTCGGGAGTGTGGGAAAATAAGAGATGACAAAAATAGTCAGGAATTGCAAGTCAGTTAAGTGTGAAATCACATGTTGATTGTTGCTGAAGGTCCGTCGTATACGTGGGCTTATTAACTGTCAAGGTTATAATTATTACATTGATAATGAATTCTCCTATTGCGGTACTTGGAATTGAGCGATTGAGTAAACAGTAACAACTTCAATTACTTACACCGGTCCTGATGTATATTTCTGGACCTCCTAGGCCACTAGAAGAAGTTGGTTATTTCGAAAGTCAGATCTGTTCGACGAACAATATTTTATTAATAGTACGACTCTCCTTTATCAGTTCCAATTTCTTTCAAGAGAGAGTTTTAGAAGCTTCTATATATAGTTTTTTAACTATAACAAACAGAAAAAGTGCATCAAATAAGTTACAGGCCTTGTGTAATATTATTGAGGAAATAGAATTTGATAACCAATAATATAGCCATACTTCACAGATGAATTCCTCACACCAAAACAACAACAACAAAAAAAAAACTCACAGTTAACTAGTCGCGCGAAACTCTTAGTTTTTTGTATTTGGAGGGACGAGGCATGTCCAAATTCGAGACCAGTCTACATGTAAATAACAGGGAAACGTGTATAAGACATTTTTTCCTGTGCCTGTGGGTAATCACCACAAGATACTTGTCCCCATATTTTGTAAGGAGAACAAACTTTTCAGTTCAGTCGATTACGAAGAGGGATTTTCACGTGGAGACCTTGTTCACCCTAACTACCCCCCCCCCCCTCTCGACATCTGTGGATATCGAGATAAATTTCTCCAATGCTGATAATCGAGGATCCTGTACATTTGAGAACTTACAAATCATGGTGGTATAGTGAAATTCCGAATTATGGCCGTGGAAAATAATATTTACAAAAACATATATTACTTTTGCATATTTTAGAATCTGCAAATGTTTTATACTTGAGTAAGAAAAAATCCCGTACGATAAGATCCTAACGTTAGATAAGCTAGCGAATTGTTCATTAAACATAATACCAGGTAACCGCAAATTTCATATGCCTGAAAAGTAACTGAGCTTTCTGTCTATAATTCTGTCTAGTTTTGGCTTCCTATATTCACTGTGTTTTTCAGTTTACTTCCGGTTCCTTCTGATCCTATATGCTCCTCTTTAATAATTGATTAATATGATCACAGTATCGAAAGGTATTTTATAGGGCAGTGTTTCCCAACCTGGGGTCCGCGGACCCCCAGGGGGCCGTTACAAACATGTGAGGGGGGGCGCAATAGTTTGACGTGTAACGAGAATTTACTTCCCGATATTTACATAATATTATACAGATTTCCTTTTGTAAAATAATTCGGAAACACGATATTTGTTTACTAAGCCAAGTTAAAATCGAACTCAGTAAGCCGAAACGAATGCGATAAATACAGTGAATTAACTACAACATTTAATGGTCTGATATGACCATCTATCAAGTTGGATTTTCACTAGACGCTTGAACTAAAAAGAAAAGGAACAGCTAACTTCAGACTTCTGTGTCAGTATGTACGAAAAATGGATCAGCCTTAAATCGATCCCAGTGCAACGTGCATTTCCAACGTTCAGTGAAGCTAAAGAGCATGACTGTAAGCTTGTGCATCAAGCAAAAATGATAGTGTAGTACTCCAGAAAGTGTATAAATATTTCCCGAAATAGTTGGAATTGGGATTTGCAGTTATTGAACGAGATGGTCATCAGAGAACCACAGTGTGTTGTTTGCGGTGAGGTGCTATCGAATGAGGCTATGAAATACTCGAAACTACGAGGACGTCTTGAAATAAAGCGTAGTGCTTCAGTGAACAATAACAAGGTTCATAAGGATATTTTGATTTGTGAAACACTGCCGTTACACACAACTGCAAAGGCCTTGTTTAACATTTATAAATAATTTTATCTTTGAAAATAAACTAGAATGAGCTAAATATGTTGGGATTAGTGCAGATGGTGCTCGGGCAATCGCAGATAAACAAAAAGAACTCCTTGTGCGTGTCCAGGCTATTGCGCCCTCTGCCAAGTGAGAGCATGAAGATGCACTTGCTTTCTTTGGGTTCCTAGTTGAGATCTTACTTTCCGGTTTCCAACGAGAAAAAGTTGGATGAAGAACCCGTTTCTAAACAATGATAATGAGTTGTCACTAGATGAAGAAGAGGAGCTTATTATCTTGTCCTGCTATTCCACCTTGAAAATGATATTTTCCAGTTACGTTTGCTGGACTTCTGGTTACATGCTCGGTCTTTGTATCCTGATATTTCCAAAATAGGCCGTTTCAGATCAGATGCCTTTATAGACTACTTACTTGTGCGAGTCAACATTTTCTCCACTTGTTTATATGAAATAAATACAGAAACAGACTGGAAATAGAACCAGATCTGCGCCTAAAAATCTCTACTTTGGAGCCAGATATGAAAAGGTTGACGGTCAGAAAACTATACCAGGCATTACGTTGAAAAACTGTAAGTAAACAAAAACTTTTATTATTATTAGTACTATTAATTCGCGGCTTTCAATATTGTTAGCAAACTGTATTCAGTTGTACATTTATGTAATGAAATTGTACGTCTTTTTTAAGCTATAGACAACGTAAAAGGATGGTTGCTGGAACAGGGGTCCGCAAAGAAACTAGTAATACATTAAGGAGTCCGCAGCCTGCAAAAGGTTGGGAAACACTGTTATAGGGCATTTTTTCACATTTGAAAGGTCATTTTATAGGTTTTTTTTTTAATAAGATCGTCAAGTTTTGAGCCCTAGTTTTGAAATATGTAATTCTAAATGGAATACTCAGGAATGTTTTGCGTTTGGATATTTAGAATTTGGCCATATCCAATTCACTTCGATTTCCAGTCTTTTGGTCTTAATTCGATTCAGTAAGCTGTAACCATTTCCTTCCGCCAAACTGTGATAGCCAGTGTACAAGTTGTTCGTCAACTATCATAAACGGATTATATTTTGTATTACATCCAGTAGGGTTCTCTCTCATCAGACGTGCATATAAGTTCTAGCTATTACATGAGTTCTTTTGAAAGCACATTTCAAATACTAAAACGCTTGGAAAAGGAAACCATAAATAGCTCCTGTGACAGTATTTTTTTCCTTAATGTTTCAGGAGTAAGTTGAGTATATTATAGGTGTTTACCCCCGACCTACCTTATCCCTATTCAATTTGAAGTTTGAAACTGTATAGAAAGGACAGTAATTATTATTGAGGAACTAAGAGATTTCACAACTTAACAATTATTTTATTTATATCTTACCAAAAATGTCTATATTTTTTACTGAATTGTTATCGTTATTAGGAATACAGATTACTGACAACAAATGTTAATTAGCGTGGTAAAAATTACCCAACTTAAAATCCCGAATATATTCGTTCACTATCAAAAGGTAAGGATACACACTGTGAAAGATTTTATGGAATAGTATTTTATGACCAATTATCAGTAAATGTGTTCAAGAACTGTTGCGAAGGACGAAAATATATTTAAAAAAAAAACAAGTTTTAACCTATAATGTACCGCACATCACTTCCAAATATTTGATACATTTTACCAATATTAAAAACTCGAATATATTCGCACTATGAGAGCACATTATATAAAATATTTTACCAGGTATTTATTTCATGTCTCAGACATACTGCTGTTCATAACCCTAAGCTGTAAAACAGGGGGAAATTGCAAGAAGGTCACTAAAACAAGGGTAAAAATATTTTGTTTATAAACCTATCACAAAGGAGTTTAACTCTCCATTACGCAGCGCACTTTAGTGTAACTACTCCGTTATTAGTGTAATAATAATTACTCAGTTCTTGAAAGTACGAGTAGTGTTCAACAATTATTGTCCCTGCCATAGAAAGAGTTGTCCCACGAGTTTTTTATGATGTTATTCAAGGCTTTAGTAGCAAGTGTTAAAAATTTCAGGCTTCTGTCACTGGTAGCAATGTTGTTTACGTTTTTCAGGTAGCGAGTGAGTCCAAAATGGTTAACTATTGATCAAAAGCGAGAATGAGTTCGTGCATCAGAGACCAAGTTACCCCTTTTTGAACGAAGCAATGAGCGGGTTGTTGACGGATAAAAAAACGTGGATGACACCTGGATACACCATTGCGATCCAGAATGTAAGGAGGAAAGCATACAGTGGCGGCACCAGTGATCTCCCCCTCCTCATAAATTCATTGTCCAAACTTACGTTGGTAAACCTATAGACACAGTATTTTGGGACGCGAAGAGAGTTTTCCTATTTGATTATCTTGAACAAAGACACACAATCTGAACGTTATTACGCACAGCTAGTTCCAAAATTAAGGAATGCAATCCAGGGAAAGAGCAGGTAAATACTAGTCACATAAGTTCTTCTGCACCGGGATAATGCACTCTCCAACAAAAGTCGTCATACAATGGCTGCAGATAAAGCTGCAGGTTTTGAGCTACTTCAGCATCTTCCCTACTCCCCAGGTCTTGCTCCCAGCGACTTAAGTTTGTTCTCCAACTTAATCTCCCCCTATCACGGTTTGAGGCTTAGATGCCTAAAGGCCATAAATAAGATTCAATTCATTTCCAGCTTGATCAGGCACTTGCGCTTCAGTTTACTTCATTTTCACTTCCAGGACCCAGTTGCTACCTGAAAAACATAAATAACATTATCACTGTCAGTGATAGAAGCATAAAATTTTTAACACTTGCTACGAAAGCCTTGAATAACAATATACTAACGTGCAAAAGTTGTTGTTCAACTCCTATATCAGAGACAATAATTGCTGATCATCCTCGTACTTACCTATAAAGGTTTGAGTTAGTTGGTTGAAAATATCGTATGAATTTAGAATGAGAAACGTGCGTCAAGAGAAATTTGAAAGAAAATGTATAGAGGAAGAATTAGAACATCGCCGTTAGCTAACACTTCTACTTTTTTAGTGTGAAGTTGTGTGTTCTCTTGTGGCTACCTATGTAACTAACTGCACAAAACTTGTTGACTCGAGGTTTAGATTTATTTACAGGAAATTGCAGAGCTGCTCGAGTATTTTAGGGGTTTTAGTATTTAGCATAAATTATATTTCCGAAATTATTCAGACTTTTACATTTAATTGTTAACAAAACGCTATTTAGTAACATAAATTGACTGAGAATGTGAAACCATCGTATGTTTCTAACCGATGTTATTTTGAATTTCCTTGATATCTTTTCTTTTTTAGAAAAAAACATGTAGACTAATAGACATCATTTTGGTGTTGGATCGCCACTAATCGAAATATAAATTTTAAAGGCTCAGAGGAATTAGTTTACTCAAACACATTATCATGCGATTAATCGAAAAAAACTGCACAAACAAAGATATTGGGACATCTAAATGGTGCCATCGTATGTTGAACGGTTAGACTACATTCGCTTGTAGTCTGTGTGCTAATGCCGGCTTGTAACCCGTTGGGGAAAGAAACTCCAGTGATTCGGAGTTCACTTAAACAAAAGCTGTAGGTCACGTCCTCATAAACTCAGTTAGGATGTTAATAACTCAAGTAAGCGAGACGCAAACCTCATAAGGAAAAGTTACTCGTAAGAAGCACTTTGAATTTAAGCATGTATTGAAACAAATCGTTAAGAGGCCCTTCGTTTTTATTATTTTTAAACATCTTACATGTCATAAATTAATCGAATTCGCTCAAAGCGAACTGTGGTTTAGTTCAAACCCTAGGCTATTCGAAAAAATATTATTATTGTTTTTATCCCCGGCTTTTCGAATCATCAGCACTCTTGCTTGTTGTGCTTGTGGTTCCAAGCTCAAGATCGGTTGGGAATCCATTGGACGGAGTGTGGTTCGAAGTTTACCAAAACCTAGATCATGTTCTTAAACGCTCATAAGCTCGTTAAAGCGTTAATCACAGTTCAACTGAATCGCCATATATATACCAGTATATATACGAGCGAGGAAACTAAAAATGAAATATTCATAAACATTTATCTTTATTAATACTACACTTGTTTACAATGAATTTTATCAATGTTATAAAGAGTTGTCAATGACAGAGGACAGGAAAGGTAGTAAAAGTGTGCAGATCAACGAAAGGACAGTGTCATCCTATGCATATGCCATTTTCCTTTAATGGGAAAATATATATGTACTTAATTTGCCATGAAATCAAGCATAAATTTTTAGATGGTTTGTTAACAGTCGCTGGAGTAATTGCTTTGAAACGAAGAGAATACTCATGAAGTGAGCTTTAGAATCAGTTATTATGTAGATAAATGAAACAAACGGAAGATATTTCCATTACACATTTCAAAGCCTTATAGATCGGATACAATTTTATTGTATGTCAGTTCAAAAGAAATGGAGATGCGAAGTGTCATAGTAACACAAGAGTTTTATGACTACTTGGTAAATATTTTTTTATAAATGTGGTTCTCATTGATGTATTAACAAATCCTGTGGTGTGTTTTAAATATTATTATATTTATAGAATGCGTATGAATAGAAAAACATACCATTCGCAAGGAGAGTAGGAATAAAAATAACGAGAAGCAAGGGTTAAAATGGGGCTTAGAAATGAGCTCTTCTTTTTTTGTTTTAGTGCCCTTGTCTGTCCAATTTTTATGACTTGTGTATCATCGTGAAAAATATAGAGGAGTTACCCACTGGAGAATATGGATTCCCGCCAAATGCCACTTTAATAGATGCCTATATTTATGTCGGTCATAAATTCCACCCATAATGCAAGCAGATATTAAAGATCAACCACCAAAATTTTACAAGTCACCAACATCCATATGCTGATTTTCCTCTTATGGCCAGAGATAAGAACGTTGAATGCATCAATGGCCATCAATTAGAAATCAATTTTCTGCTGTTCATCTGTACAGAGGGCCCGTACATAATTATATCCAAGTCATCATTTTTTATCATATTCGTCTCCATTTCGTGCCTATAAACTGTTCGTTGTGAAGTAAACAGGCTTGAAGTATTATGTATGAGGTTTGTGATTGTTTGTAGTGCCGGGTTGAGTGAGTAATATTTTTTTAGATTATAGTTGCTGAAGTTGCAAATACGTGTCGGAGTTTCGGAAGGTTGTAAAATAGAACAGGAGTAGTTATGGTTCAAAGAGAAAACATGCTTTTGTTCATAGATGCGATTAGGTGGGGTGGACCTTTTCAGATTTATGAATGATTTGGCATGAAATACCACAACGAAGAATTACATATCTACAGCGATGAGATTCCGTTCAGTGCATAAGCCTTTAATAATTTTTATTTTATTTTATTTATTTATTTTTGACAGCTAAGTGTCTGATATTTAAATCCTAGATTAAAGAAAACTTCGGAACAAATAATATTTTTAAAACTACTTTTACAGCGAGATAAACGCATGCTTGTACTGTCATGTAAATTTCATAACACTCATAAACGTTAGTAAAGTTTATTTATATATGAACCATTTAAGTAAGTTTTAGTTCGTCCCAAGGTTGATTAATTGATATCAAAATTATTTAAATCGCGGTTTAAAGCAGATGATTTTTTAAAATCAATAATTCAAATAAAAATTATAAGGTAGAAATAAAGTGCAGTATATTTAATCAATCTATGGTTTGAATCATATGTAAGCTTGAAATTCACCTTTCACTCCTTATGTGATGTAAACCCAAACTCAAGTGGTGGACCTAGAATTTGAACAAACTGACGTATAATTGATTGGTTCATTTCATATTACACGCGAAATTTTAGAAGAGAACGTAGGAACCCAATTCACATACAGTTTGTATTACAAATATGTTTATTTTATAATACATATGAAAACGGACACACAGAAAACAAAAAAAATCAGTTTTTGTTTACAAAACAAACATTGTTGTTTCGCAATATTATCTACTTTTTATTACGCAAAATGTATTTGTATCAAATTATTTAATTTCTTCATCAATTGCTAAAAAATTATTTATTTTTAATGGAAATATAAAGTTTACCTATGTGTATGCTGAAGGATGAAAATACAAAGCTAGGTATCCACTATTAATTTTACTGTATTAAATAGCTCGCATTGAATTGAATTTTCTCTAAGGCCTATAGGCAAATTTGGATCAGACCGAATGGAAATGATGAGAGAATTGGTGGAATGAAGAAAAATCGGAGGAAACTAGAAAACTGAGAAAACCGACGCACACGGTTTTCGTTAACCACAAATTTGAATTTTATTTATGGCCGTTAGGCATCTAACGCTCAGGCTGGGATACAGGAGGCGAAAGGATTCGGGAAGATTCGGCACCTATGTTGAAGATGCGATCCCGGAAAGGATTCGGTGCCTATGTTGAAGGTGCCATCCCGGCATTTGCCTGGTATGACAGGAAATCTCTGGAAAAACTTCAGTCAGGATGGTCGTTCGCTGGGATCGAACCCACGACCTCCCGCATGGTACGCCAACGCTCTACCACTGAGCTGTAGCGGCTCAGTTCGTTAACCACAAAGCCCATATGACACGAGCCGGGATCGAATCGGGGACTCACGGACCGGAGGTGAGCTATCTACCACTGAGAGACCGCGGCTCCATAATAGCTCTCATACTTATGGAATTTATTGTCATAAGATGTTCCTAAATTGTACAATTTTGAAGACAGAAAACTCTAACTGCAATAAACTTAAATATATCTTAGAATACTTAAATCGTGGAACATTTCGTTTAAGACATGGATCGTGGAAAAAAGAAGCAACTATTATTATAAAATTTGCAATTACTTAGGAAGTAAGTAAGTCTGAAACGTCATTTTAGAAGGAAAGCTGATACGTAGAAACATTGGTATTATTTCTCTTTCGAACTTGTACCCCTCTAAAACCACTTCATTCATTGTGTACGGACGAAAGTATCGTAGAAGTTTCGTACATGTTAATTTTCCTTTGCAAAAATATACCATAAATAAGTAACGCCATATCTTCTTTCCTTTTCAAATCTATTAGATGATGTTGCAATTGCCTATTTTCCATGGCTGTTTTCTGTAGCGAACACCACATATTTGTGAATTTTACTTTAGTTTTTACTGGCTAAGGTATTTTAAAAGGAAAAACTAACTTAGATCTTTTTTTCGATGTTGCAAGTTATTTAAATCATTTTTTTATTAAAATAAAAAATAATCATTTCTATAAAAAGTATTCATGATTTTTTTTTTTTCAACCTTGGTTCGGCTCGGCTGGATTATACCAGTGGAATAATTATTAAAATCTACAAATATCCACGCCACTCTCTCGGTCGGCGATAGTCATAATAGAAACCTATGTTATTAACTTAGCTCGTTATAATTGAGATTTTCGTTTATGCTTGAAAATTTCTTCGCATTTAGCGAGTGGAAGTGTTGTGATGTTCATTTCGCCAAGACCTCCTGACGTAGAGGCGGAGTAACTAACTCTTTAAGTCACAGGTGCGTCGAACGATGCTAAGGCGGGTTTACATATTGAGTCCTTTCTGTGGTTAGTTGGTTTTAATCGCAACTTGTTTGATGATCCATTATGAAACATTTACAGCTAAAGGAAAGCATTTGATGCCCAAAATTCGTTGATATCAAAAGATTCTAATTGGAGTTACAACATTTAGGGGACAAATATTGCTTTTCGTCGGAGAAACAATAATGAAAAATTAATGTTTAGGCAAATTTACACTTTATATCCTCAATTTAGTTACAGGTTACAAGCATTTTTGTAAATGTTTGTCGTCAGAAAAAAATACAGAGTGATACTCGCTGCAAACCAGAAGAGGACATTATGTAACAATAGCCATTATGGTTTTAATATTACTTCTGATTCATGTTATCATGGAAAATTACATCCTAACATATTCTGTAGTTTTTAGGTAACAAAGGTTTCTTTACCTACCTTTTTGAATGGATTGTCCCATATGGAGCTTCGTTTGTGTGAGAGAGAGATTCTGTTCAACTTCGAATAAAATTGAGCGATATAGCGAATCAATTTTACGAAGTTCTACTTCCACATAAAATTGCAGTTTGATTTGACGGAGCAGACATTTTAAGATGGTGTTTGAACTAGTAGCCTTACAATTATTGTGAGCGCAACAAGGCAGCATGTAAATAAATATAATAAATATTTTTACCTAGAGTTCCAGCTTTTTCATTGTACGATATAGTACATCTTCTGTGATACTGTGCTTTTTTGATTGGTCATTTTCTTTGAATCTGGAAGTACATGAACGCTGAGTAACCAGGTTTACCTAACATACGAAAAGGAACTCAGGTAATGGATAAACAATTTGAAAATGTAAAATGTTTCATGAAGCTACGTGTTAACCAACATTTTACTTTTATAAAATATTAGACGACCAAAAATATTGAATATTTGAAAGTATAGAAAATCAAAATCTGTAATGTATTTTGTTCCAAAGGACGTGTGTGCCAAAATTCATTTTTTCTATGTAAAGATGGTTCAATATTAGCTTTTGAACTCTTGTTAATTTCAACACATTTACATTAACTTTGTGAATAGTCGTGTGTAGTTGATTGATTGAACGATGAGTGCGCTCATTCTTCTCTTCATAAAAGGTATAGTGTTACTATATGTGATTTTGTTAGTCCCCACCCTGTTCTCTTTGCTCCATAGCTGGGATTAATGTGCTGCAGGCACTTCTGCAAACCATTGTACGTGTTTCTCAGTGAGGCATTGTGCTGTCAGCAGCACGTGGTAAATATTGAATAATGTAGCTTTCATGCAAGGACTTGTGGAATGTAGCACTTCTAAATAATTCCTTTTAGAAGCCGACATGCTACAGTATTAAATCAATGCTATGTTTGCTCTTTCATTATTTTAGCAGTAAATATCAGTGTAGAACCTTATAATTGATGTTAAAATTTATTATATTTTTAGATTGTAGACATCATGTGCTCTGGCAGTCCAGGTAAATATTTAAGTAAAGCAAATTAAAATTTTCGTTGGGAAATCATGAAACATTGAAACTCATCTATGTATGCACTCGTGATATCTTCAAGCAATACAAACGGTGTGTTAGCTAAGCAACCAATTTTGTAATAATGTTTGAAAAGCTGGCACTAATTATTTCTATTAATGTCGTGTACACGTTTATTTTACAGATTGTTGAATGTGTTAAAAACTTGAATTTTAAAATTAGTTAAAATTTCAAATAATAGATCTAATATTCTCCTGAGGTTCATTCCATATCAAATCAGGAGCACGTTGGTCTGAAACAACATGTAGCCATGTTATATTTGCGCAGGATGCATTCATAACTCGCCTTCGGAAGAGCAACACATTGCACACTTCTTCTAACATTACTTACACTTTAGCACAAAACTCACCGGTACAAAACAAAAGTGTACAATTTTTTTAGTGCCCGTAGGAACAGGACGTGAGCTGAATTTCTGGTTATAATAGTTTCAGAAATTACATGTTGGAAAAGGGTAAAATAACATAATCATCAATTCACGTAAAGAGAATTAGAACCTTATGTATTTTTGCCATGTGACATTTTTGTGACAGTTATGATAACAAAGATGGTTTACAAGAACTGGCAGACGACCGAGACGATAGTTGTTGCATTCTTGAAAATTTGAGCCTAAGGACACGTACACAAGTGGTCAACTTAAAATGTGATATTCTTAAGTTGAAGGGAAGATTCTTGACAGTTTCTTTAAAATGTTATATCATTCCTTCAATGGGAGGTGACAGCTTCTTTTGGTTGTCGTGTGTAATTTGTGCATGTGCAAGCGTTTGGTTTTCATTCATACTTTCTTAACGTCATATCCTTTTAACTTATTCAAGAGTCTGTTATTTTGCTGACACCCTCTCAAGTCTGTGACTTTTCATATTCAAAGCGGAAGGTCCTCAGATTATGGATGCTCTAAAAGATTTACGTCAACCACAAAATAGGTAGCACTGATATCGTCTTTTGATAAATGAATCCAAGTTCTGACAGCTGCCATTAGCTCTGTCTGCTCCACGGCTTTGCAGTAACAAATTGACCTTGGTAATAGCATTAAAGATAAGAGATAGATAGATCTTCAGTTAAAGAATTTCGTGTGAAATTGTGCAGCAAAGGTTGGAGAGGCAGTTAAAATAAATTGGTGGTGGTTCCGTTTAGGGTAAGTGTGTCACTTTTAGCTTTCATAAATATGTTATCTCCTTCCTTTCTGCTACCCCCTCTCTCTTTCTGTGTGTGTCTTTCTTTCTTTACACACACCCACACATCATATACGAACAGTCGCTCTTCGTGCCGTCGACGCTGTAGTAGAAGAGGACGAAGTACACTGCAAGAAGTTGTATATTTTCGCGCACATAAAATGTGTTAGCTTTCGATTACTTTTGTATACGATTTCTTTTCTAGTAGATAACTGTTGGCGGGAGCGACATTAGAATCCGAATCATCTTGATGATAGCCTGTTGCTTTAATTAACTGAGCCATGAAGCCTCATTACAGTCGCCACATTTTTCAATATAAATTCATGAAGTTCAATACAAAAGTAAATAAACACGATTTTATTAAATACATAGTAAACAAAATGTTCCTTCCACCTAGTACTCCACCTTCCACCTATTTGATTTCAATTTCAGCAATTTAAATGCATAAGTGCATTTCCATACGTTTTGACCACTCCTCACAAACAAAAACCTGACCTTTATATCATCGTTATCTCCCAAGGCAATTCCCGGCGTCGGGAAGTGGCGCTCCCATCGCCCAGTCAGTTTTACTGGCTGCAATCAGCCCTGGCAGCTGCTAACATCGTTGCTGCCTATGGGAAGTCCAATAGCAGGGCCAAAGTGCTGCTCTATTGAGAATTTTTACTTCCCACTAGCGTAGGGGATTGGCGACCTCATCGCAGGCCTACGGGCCGCAACGTGATGCATCATCACATAGCCCGAGCAGCAGACCATCGCTGCTCGTATACGGCGTAGGGAATTGGCGACCCCATCGTCCAGCTGGCTTTTGCTGGCTGCAATCAGCCCTCGCAGCTAACCATCTACGCTGCCTGAAAGGAGGACCAGCCGAGAGGATTTCATTTACATTCACCCCATTTTTCATCCATTGATGACTCATTATTTCATCTCCTCTTCTGCTGTGAGTTACTCCTCCGCGCAAAGACCAAGGATGTGACAGGATGTATTTGCATTGACGATGGCCCCTGGGCCCAGGGGAAAGGGGGCGGAACCATTGGATAGCGCCTGGTTCTTAACAGCAGATTCTTGGATGGTCTAGCTCGTTGAGACTGGGAAGTGCGCCATTGGGGAGCTCTTCGGACCTTTGGTCTCGCTAACACTCGGGGGAGTGGGTGTCCCAAGTATCCATCAGTCGGAGTACAAGTGATTTCGACGCCAAGTCATTGGACTTCGCCTCGATTTCCAGCTTGCTGACAAGGGTGATGAGGGTAGTACCCGGCAGCCTCGTTGGCTCCTCAGAACGAAGACGGAGAAGTGTGGGCATTTACGGCTTTCATTCATCATGGCTCCACCACATCCTAATAAGTCGCCTTCGCAGAAAGAAAGAAAGAGACAGAGCGAAGAGAACGTCACTGATGTTAGTAAGAAGGCGCATACAGGTAATGCATCAAGCAGTGACAAAGAAGAGAAGATTGAAGTAGAGGAACAGACAAGTATCGTACCGTCTATTACACGATATCTTGTGATTAAAGTAAAGAGTGAAACAGAGAATCCAGGTGGTTTGAAGGGGTTATCCCCTTTCGTTATACAAAAACAACTGAATCACGTTGCAGGTGAACTTAAGCATGTTAA
>JAGDQP010012210.1:16763-50898 GCA_022664845.1 Lepisma saccharinum
AGTGTAGTTTTGTTTTATTTGTAAAGCCCCGTTTACAGGCTTGGTTTTTATTCTGATTGTGAAGACCTTTTACATCTTCATCTTTTATATTCTTTTATTATTTTAATTAACAGCTATTTTTAGACGTGACAAAGATAAGGGGCTTCCCCGTATCGGGATGGGCGTAAGCCATAGTGCTGTTACCGCCCATAAAATTCATTTTATCATTTATCCCAAGGCAATTACTGGCCAGCGGTTGTTTTTATGCGCACATATTTGACATTCTATCAGGACGGAAGAAATATATATCACTTACAGGGTGATTCACTAAATCCGTAACAGGGCCGTAGCTCAAATCCTAGTGCACAGAAATTTTTGAAACAAAATGTTAATACCAAATTGCATGTGCCGAATCACGTGGTAATTTTTCTGAAATCAGGGGCGTCTCGGGAATACCTCTACGGGGGGCAACTTCAAAATTTTAAATGGCAAGACAGGTTGATTTTGCCCCCATTGAAACAATCGCTAAATTTTGAACAACTTTTAGAGGAAACAATTCGATTGCTCATACCCTTTGACAGCTAGAAGAACTAACTGGTGGTAGAAATTAACATGATGTAAAGGGTTTTCGGAAATTTTGGATTCTGTAACTCCAAAAGAAAAGCAAATAAGAAACAATGGTTGAGTTTGCGTTCTTTGAAAGAAACATGAAATTTTGAACAACTTTAAGAGGAAACATTGTTTAATATCTCGTAACGTTTGGCCCCGGCGTCGGGAAGTGGCGCCCCCATCGCCCAGTCAGTTTTACTGGCTACAGTCAGCCGTGGCAGCTGCTAACATCGTTGCTGCCTATGGGAAGTCCAACAGCAGGGCCAGTGCGCTTCTCTGTTGAGAATGTTTACTTCCCACTAGCGTAGGGGATTGCCGACCTCATCGCAGGTCTATGGACCGCAACGTGATGACACCATCACATCACATAGCCGAGCAGCAGACCATCGCTGCTCGTATACGGCGTAGGGAATTGGCGACCCCATCGTCCAGCCGGGTTTTGCTGGGTGCAATCAGCCCTCGCAGCTAAACACCTACGCTGCTTGAAAGGAGGACCAGCAGAGATGAGTTACATTCACATTCATCTCATTTTCATCCACAGATGATCATCATTTCATCTCCTCTTGTGCTGTGAGTTGCACCTCCGCGCAATGTGAACGGATGTGTTATGGATGTACTTGCATTAACGCTGGACCCTGGGACCCGAGGAAAGGGGGCGGAACCATTGGATAGCGCCTAGTTTTTAGCAGCAGATTCTTGGATGGTCTAGCCCATCGTCCAGCTGGCTTTTGCTGGCTGCAATCAGCCCTCGCAGCTAAACATCTAAGCTGCTTGAAAGGAGGACCAGCCCAGAGGATTTAATTTACATTCACTCCATTTTTCATCCATTGATGACTCATTATTTCATCTCCTCTTGTGCTGCGACTTGCACCTCCACGCAATGCTCAAGGATGTGATAGGATGTACTTGCATTGACTATGGCCCCTGGGACCCGAGGAAAGGAGGCGGAACCATTGGATAGCGCCTAGTTCTTAACAGCAGGTTCTTGGATGGTCTAGCTCGTTGAGACTGGGAAGTGCGCCATTGGGGAGCTCTTCGGACCTTTGGTCTCGCCAACACTCGGGGGAGTGGGTGTCCCAAGTATCCATCAGTCGGGAGTACAAGTGATTTCGACGCCAAGTCATTCGATTTCCAGCTTGCTGACAAGGGTGATGAGGGTAGTACCCTACAGCCTCGTTGGCTCCTCAGAACGAAGACGAGAAGTGTGGGCATTTACGGCTAAAATTCATCATGGCTCCAGCACATCCTAACAAGTCGCCTTCGCGCACAGACAAAGAAAAGACGACGACCGTGAGACAGAATGAAGAGAAAGTCACTGAAGATACTAGAAATAAGGCGCATATCGCTAGCGAAATAACCAGTGACACCGCAGCGAAAATCGAAGTAGAAGAACAGACAAGTTTCGTACCGACTATCACACGATATCTTGTTATTAAAGTAAAGCATGAAACAGAGAATCCAGGTGGTTTGAAAGGGTTATCCCCTTCCATCATACAAAAACAACTGAATCATGTCGCCGGCGAACTTGCACATATTAAAAAGCTTCGCAACGGCACCTTCCTCGTGGAGATATCCACTAACAAACAGTCAACTAATCTCTTGAAATTGAAGAACCTAGGACAAATCGAGGTTAAAGTTGAACCGCATCGTCAACTCAATTATAGTCAGGGCGTAATATCTTGTTGGGACTTGCAAGATGTCCCTGAAGCAGAGATTAAGGATGCACTTGCCAGCCAAGGTGTAGTCAATGTTCGACGAATTAAAACAAGAAAGAGTGGAGAACTGCAACAAACGAGTTCGTTAATTTTGACGTTTGCCATGCCACAGCTCCCCAAGGACGTGAAGGCAGCATTCTATTGCTTACCTGTCCGTCCGTATATACCGAGCCCGCTCCGCTGTTTTAAATGCCAGCACTATGGACACACCAGCACGTCGTGTAAGGCGACCTCTGCTGTATGTGCAATATGCGGAATCAGTAGCCATGGTGCGGATCCTTGCACATCACTGAAACCTCAGTGTGTTAACTGCAAGGGTGATCACACGGCCTGGTCGCGTGACTGTCCCGCATTTAAAGAAGAAAACGCATTAGAGAGCTGATGGTGATTGAGAAAATATCTGCTGGAGATGCAAAACGTCGCGTAAAAGAGTCTCAACGCACCCTTCCCTCTGGTGCGTTTTCACATGTTGTAGCCAGACTCGCAGTTAAAACTGTCTCGGTTGGTACCCAGACAGTTAATGTATCAACACAAACACAGTCTGATGTGCATGACGACCTTCCGAAGCCGCCCAAAGAATCGGAGGCTCCTCGCAATATACCGACGCAGAGTCAGGGACAACATACGCCTGTGCAGAGCTCTAGAGCTCCACGGGTTAAGACTACTTTTAGTCCCTGTAAAGTCTCCAAATTAGTTCGAACTTCGCCTCTCGCTACAAGCATTAAGACTCTGACGAATGTTTTGTCTGCTCAATTAGCTCAGGAAGAGTCTGCACATACTATCGATGAACCAAGTTCATGTTTGGGTTCAGACATGATTCAGGACCACCTGATGGATATGGATTTTAATCTCGTGGGAAGGAAAGGGAAACCTAAACTTAAACGGTAATCTTTTACTTGTTTTTGGAGAGTTTTATGATTTCCGTTTATTTTATATGATTATGCTCCTTAGGTGTTAAGTTTTATAGTGTATTTTTGTTTTATCTTGTGAAGGCCCATTTACAGGCTTCCATTAAGTTTTATAGTGTAGTTTTGTGTTATATTTTAAAAAGGCCCATTTACATTCTTCCTTGTTATACTGGCCATTTACACCAGTGGTTTGATTGTGAAGACCTTTTACATCTTCATCTTTTATATTTTTTTTTTATTATTTTAATTAACAGCTAAATTTTGACATGACCAAGATAAGGGGCTTCCCCCGTATCGGGACGGGCGTAAGCCATAATGCTGTTACCGCCCATAAAATTCATTTTATCTTATCGTAACGTTTGGCAAATGCAAGGATTAATTGGTAGATCAACAGTTAAGTTACCAAATATCTCTTGTAACTGAAGACTTTTAAAAAATCCTCTGAAAATCATTCAAAATTTCACGTTTGTTTCAAAAACAGCAAAATCAAGAATTGTTTATATTTAAAATTTTGAAGTACCCGTTCCCGTAACAGAATTCCCAGGACGCGCCTGTTTCTTTTTTTTTTTTTTTAATTTCACCCTTTTATTTCGCATATCACATTTAGTATTTCACTTTAGTTTGGAAGCTTTATCTACTATACCCTTTTGAGTTACGGCATCCAAAAGTCCAGAAATCCCTTTACACAATGTTAATTTCGACCACCAATTAGTTCTTCTAGCTGTCAAAGGGTATGTATGAACTATCGAGTTATGTTTCTTTTAAAAGTTGTTCAAAATTTAGCTATTGTTTCAATGGGGGCAAAATCAACCCGTCTTGCCATTTAAAATTTTGAAGTTGCCCCCCGTAGTGGTATTCCCGAGACGCCCCTGCCCTGATTTAGAAGCGCTACCACGTGATTCGGTACATGCACTTTGGTATTAACATTTTTTATTTCAAAGATTCCTGTGCACTAGGATTTGAGTTAAGGCCCTGTTACGGATTTCGTGAATCATCCTGTATATACTCTTCTTCCCCCCCCCCCCCCATCGATATGTTTGCTTGTAAGTTTCAATAAAAATGTGAACAAAGCGTGTATTTTCTTTACAGTGAAGCACAGGCACAAATTGAGTAACAATGAAACGGCGTAGGGAAATGGCGACCCCATCGTCCGGCCGGCTTATGCTGGTTGCAATCAGCCAACAACGGCGTAGGGAATTGGCGACCCCATCATCCAGCTGGCTTTTGCTGGCTGCAATCAGCCCTCGCAGCTAAACATCAACGCTGCCTGAAAGGAGGACCAGCCGAGAGGATTTCATTTACATTCACCCCATTTTTCATCCATTGATGACTCATTATTTCATCTCCTCTTGTGCTGTGACTTGCGCCTCCGCGCAATGACCAAGGATGTGACAGGATGTATTTGCATTGACGATGGCCCCTGGGCCCAGGGGAAAGGGGGCGGAACCATTGGATAGCGCCTAGTTCTTAGCAGCAGATTCTTGGATGGTCTAGCTCGTTGAGACTGGGAAGTGCGCCATTGGGGAGCTCTTCGGACCTTTGGTCTCGCCAACACTCGGGGGAGTGGGTGTCCCAAGTATCCATCAGTCGGGAGTACAAGTGATTTCGACGCCAAGTCATTGGACTTCGCCTCGATTTCCAGCTTGCTGACAAGGGTGATGAGGGTAGTACCCGGCAGCCTCGTTGGCTCCTCAGAACGAAGACGGAGAAGTGTGGGCATTTACGGCTCTCATTCATCATGGCTCCACCACATCCTAATAAGTCGCCTTCGCAGAAAGAAAGAAAGAGACAGAAGAGACAGAGCGAAGAGAACGTCACTGATGTTAGTAAGAAGGCGCATACAGCTAATGCATCAAGCAGTGACAAAGAAGAGAAAATCGAAGTAGAGGAACAGACAAGTATCGTACCGTCTATTACACGATATCTTGTGATTAAAGTAAAGAGTGAAACAGAGAATCCAGGTGGTTTGAAGGGGTTATCCCCTTTCGTTATACAAAAACAACTGAATCACGTTGCAGGTGAACTTAAGCATGTTAAAAAGCTTCGCAACGGGACCTTGCTCGTGGAGACGTTAACTAATAAGCAGTCAACTAATCTCTTTAAACTGAAAACCTTAGGACCATTCGAAGTTCAAGTTGAACCACACCGTCAACTGAACTTTTGTCAGGGCGTAATATCTTGTTGGGACTTGCAAGATGTCCCTGAAGAAGAGATTAAGACTGAACTTGCCAGCCAAGGTGTAGTGAACGTTAGACGCATTAAAACTCGAAAGAGTGGCGAACTGCAACCCACGAGCTTGCTAATTTTGACGTTTGCCATGCCACAGCTCCCCAAGGACGTGAAGGCAGCATTCTATTGCTTACCTGTCCGTCCTTATATACCGAGTCCGCTCCGGTGTTTTAAATGCCAGCACGTCGTGTAAGGCGACCTCTGCCGTATGTGCAATATGCGGTACCAGCAGCCATGGTGCGGATCCTTGCACATCACTGAAACCTCAGTGTGTTAACTGCAAGGGTGATCACACGGCCTGGTCGCGTGACTGTCCGGTATTTGAAGAAGAAAAACGTATTAGAGAGCTGATGGTGATAGAGAAAATATCTGCTGGAGATGCAAAACGTCGCGTAAAAGAGTCTCAGCGCACCCTTCCCTCTGGTGCGTTTTCCCATGTTGTAGCCAAAATAGCAGTTAAAACTGTCTCGGTTGGTACCCAGACAGTTAACGTATCAACACAAACAGAGTCTGTTGTGCATGACGACACTCCGAAGCCGCCCAAAGAATCGGAGACTCCTAGCAATATGCCGCCGGAGAGTCAGGGACAAAAAACACCTGTGAAGAGCTCTAGAGCTCCACGGGTTAAGCCTACTTTTAGTCCCTATAGGGTCTCCAAATTAGCTCGAACTTCACCTCTCGCTACGAGCATTAAGACTTTTGGCTGCACAATTAGCTCAGGACGAGTCTGTAACTACTATCCATCAACCAAGTTCATCTTTGTCCTCCGACATGGTTGAGGACCCCCTGATGGATATAGATTTTAATCTCGTTGGATGGAGAGGGAAACCTAGGTATAAACCTAAACTTAAACGGTAATCTTTTACTTGTTTTTGAAGATTTTTATGATTTCCGTTTATTTTATAAGATTATGCTCCTTTTCTGTTAAGTTTTATAGTGTAGTTTTGTTTTATCTTGTGAAGTCCCATTTACAGGCTTCCATTAAGTTTGATAGTGTAGTTTTGTTTTATTTGTAAAGGCCCGTTTACAGGCTTGGTTTTTATTCTGGCCATTTACACCAGTGGGGTGATTGTGAAGACCTTTTACATCTTCATCTTTTATATTCTTTTATTATTTTAATTAACAGCTATTTTTAGACGTGACAAAGATAAGGGGCTTCCCCGTATCGGGACGGGCGTAAGCCATAGTGCTGTTACCGCCCATAAAATTCATTTTATCTTTATCTTAGTAACAATGAATGCCCACACACTCTCTCTCTCAATATCTCTCTCTCTCTCTCTCTCTCTCTCTCACACACACACACACACACACGTGTTTCCAATTATACAAATACGCTAACTCATAAGCACACATGATCATAGTGATTGGCACATAAAAGTGTCCGAGTTCGATTTATTTACCCTGCCGAATCTTCTTCGATTAACAGTTTCGGTAGTGCGTAGACATATTCTAATTTGCATTCAAAAACTTATCTTCCAAAGTATACACCGCAATGTTGTGCTACCAGAGAGTTCGGTCTTGTGTTTAAAGTCGGAACATCAACGAGGTATACAAGTTCGAGTCTTGCTGTTGGACAACTTGACAAACGCTTTTCATTGTTTTCCATCGGTACTGAGATTTTTTTCAAGGTTTTAATTCAGTCGTACCAGGCAGATGCCGGGAATGTACTTGCAGCTTAGACCTTGGGCAACTCCTTCCCGCATGTTTTCTTGTCCCCTCCCCTCCTCTATCCTGGGCTGATTCACAGATACCTAAAAGCCTTTAAGTAAAATTCAGTTCATAGTAGTTTTTTTTTAGTTTCACCAGGCAAATACTGTGTTTGTACTTTGAGCAGGCCGTGGCTGCTACTTTCCCTGTTCCTTTCATATCAAGAGAGCTCGTCGATGGGCATCACAGCATCCCTCAAACATGTGATGAGCGTTGACATGCTTAAGCAATAAACTGTAAGTAAAAGTAATTAACACTTGCAGCCGTCTACTTAAAAGGACATCAGCGCTTCATCTTTTTCTGTGAATAATCGTTTGTGATTTGTTTTCTAAATCCATTTAATGAAAATTTCGTCTAACTTTGTGTAAGTCACGTAACGTATTTCTAGCTGCAAACGCACGAGGAGATTTAAGTTCCTAGTCTAGAACAACTGAAGAGTTGTAGAAGTTCAGAATAAAATTGTAAAGGTAGGAAAATTACCAGGTTTCTCTCCCCCTTTTAGTTGGAACACCGGATCTGAGTGATTATCAGTAGCGTCGTTGCAACATCTGGCGCTTCTTGCATGCTTGGGCTAATTGGCATTATTAATTTATGATCTAGACGCCTGTGATCCCATTCGTGAGTAACATTCACTTTGATCTTGCTTTCGTGTATTTTGTACAGGATTGTAGTGTTATTACTGTCTAATCCTAGAAAGTCACAGTTGTATCTTGGAATAACATGCACTGGTATTTACTGTACCTATTGATTAGTTTTTCCTTTCACACATCGCCAGTTTGCGTAAAACCACTGGCGTTGTTGAATTTATGTTGTTAATTCACATAATAACCACCACAAGCGTTGATTGAAAATTAAGGAATCAAATGCGGTCGTGTAAAAAAATCGATTCAGCTTAAAAATCATGTGATTAATGAAAGGAATACTAGTGAGAAACGTTAGGAATACGTTAGGTAACTGGTTAAATTAAAATTAGTTTAAAACTAATATATTGAGGACTAACATTTGCTTGATTGAGAATACGATAAAATAAAAGACTTAAAAAGAAACTTATTTCTTGCTATTAAAATTTGCAACTTAACCCTTTATGAGAGCTTTAGATTAGATGCGCCTTTTATTCTTTTCAGTGGAATAATAAGGGTTAATTTATTCACTTTTTTTTTTAAGTAAATATCAGTAAACCTTTTCTTTTTCAGTGAATATTATTGCTTTTTGCTATAATTGTAAATTTGGACTTCAGATTGTAAAAATAGCATTCAATCGGAGATATGCTTATATTTCATGAATAAACATTGTAACTCAGATATTGTCAATGAGATGCTGGATGTTAATGTTGTTCCTAACATAACTTTACACTGGTGGCTCACTACATTTTTTGTTTTATGGGATCCCAGAGAATACTAGGCTTATTTGTCTCCACAGTTCTTGCTGAAAAGAGTGTTTCCACATGGTGCAAATTTTAGCATTGTTTGCAGAGTTTTACGAATTCTACATAAATGTAAATGATATACCGTATTGTATAACTACATTTCAAAAAGCAGAATTCGTATAGAATTAAACTAGAATTTGATGGTGCATATAGAACTGAAAGTATGAAATGTCGCCAAAAGGGGACAAGTTCCAGAATGTGAATTTATTTAAAGGTCTTTAGACATCTAAGTTTCAGGCCGAACAAAGTTCCTGAGTGGCGGTGGTTACAATTCCCAAGTATCCTCACCAAAAAATTCATGTCTACAAATGATACAAAGTGTAGCAAAGAAGCAATATTGTTTATTTAACAAATGAGATACCAAAGGACAAAGTATCTCCTCGTCTATTTAACAGTGGCTCCGGTACAACCGTGACAACATGCTATCCACTAACAGTATCAACATTGATAGGCCTAATGACTTCATTGTCAATTACATGTCACACAAATTTCACTTCTATATTATTATTACCACAAAGACTTAATACTTGCCCTACAAAGTCCTTATTTTTACCAGAGAAGTACACGACTAACACCCGTTTTCCAGGAGTCAAAAAAGACCCATTTCATTCAGTTTCTTCCTCCTCGTGTTCACTAATTATTGATACATCGTCAGTTGTAGAACTAGTGTCTTCACTATGCATCCGATTCAGCTGTAGATTCTTTTCATGTTTGTTCAAAATAGTCCCAAAATTTTCCGAAAAGCTACCCACTTTTCAAATATTATTTTTCGTGATAACATTTAGACATTACTTTCTGTATTTTCATATTATTTAAGTCCTTTGATATTATACTGTACACAGTAAACGTTACAAGAGAACACATTGACATGTAGTTGGTTACCTAGTTTAATGTTTGCAAAGTATTTCTTACACAAATTGCAGTGTGCACTTTAATATTTTTTTTAACAGTTTCAAATCTGTGTATATAAAAATGAAAGTGACTGTGTTTTGCGTGAGCATCACGCCAAAACGGCTTGACCGATTGCAATAATTTTTCGCACACGATTAGATATTGGACCCGTGCGGGAAGTTATTATATCAGTCGCAATCTTGGATTCAAAATGGCCACCCAAAAAACATTTTCTACACCATTTGAGCTAGACACACGAAATTTGGCATAAGGTGTATTATCAAGAGTAGTTTAAGAAAATATTAAAACTTTTTTTTATTTTTTAAATCGCCCCTCTGTATCATTTTCCACACAGTTCAAGCTAGAGGAATGAAATTTGACATAGTGTACCATCATGAGTAGGGCACGATAATATAAGAAAACGTTTTAAAAAGTTGCCATCTTAATCCAAAGTGGCCGCCCAAACATCGCATTTCCCAAACCAACGACACTAGAGAAACGAAATTTGCTATGAAGGTTACATCACGAGTAGGTTACAATAAATGGGACAAACCTTCCCTATGGGGGTAGATCTGCACCATGGGGACAGTCCCCCGGAGAGTCTTGTTACGAGGCGCAGCCCGCCACGGGGAAGCGAGTATTGGTGACAGTCCCGATGGCTGTTGCCGACATATTTTATTCACCCCGCACCAACGCACAGTGCGGCCGATCCCAAATAAGCTGGCCAAAAGAAAAAAAACGCAAGTAAATGACCTCAAAATCTGTACTCGGGTCTTTTTTGGGTCGCTGATTACGAATCTGAAGTCAGAGTTGCAAAATGAAACCCCCTTCATCCCCTGTTTGTCAGACAGTCTGTATGCCATGTTACAATCAAGATGAATGTCATGTTCATGGTTTTTTGGGTCGCTGATTACGAATTTGAAGTCAGAGTTGCAAAATTGAACCCCCTTAAGAACATTTTAGCGTATACTTAAATGGTAACTGTTTTTAATGGAATATGATGATTTTTTTTAAAATAAATGATTCCTGATTGCATTTTGGGCGGCCATTTGAATCCAAGATTTTTCTTCGATACTTGAACTTTTTCAACATAATGTAATATTTACCTAAACTACTCGTGATGATACACCTTTATGACAAATTTCGTTTCTGTAGCTGAAACGGTGTGGAAAATGGATTTTTGGGTCCGCCATTTTGGATCTACTATGGCGTCTTTCGAAGCATTTTGTAATATTTTCTTAAGCTACTAGTGATCATGTACGTTCATACCTAATTTTTTGTTTCTAGCTCCAGCGGTTTAGGCTGTGCACTCTATACAAAAACAGGTTTGGCGGCCATTTTGGAACCAAGACTGCGAGTTTTTCAACACGTTGTAATATTTTCCTAATCTACTTGTAATAATACACCTTTGTGCCAAATTTGGTAGCTCTAGTTCAAACGGTGTGGAAATTGGATTTTGAGTCCGCCATTTTGAAACGATTGAATAACAGGAAAAACTTCGTGCAAGATTATTATTATTATTATTATTTGCTTTGTTTTTGATATTGAAGAAAACACATTTGAATATAAGTTAGTCTGACAGCGGAGCAATATAAATTTTTCATAACATATCGTATTTTAATGCTTTCAATGATTAAAAATCAATAACAATTATTGTTCCACTAATAATTTATATTTGATAAATTATTATTTCGTATCTTTTTTACATATTCTACGTACTTTCAGACGTTGATTCTGTTTTATGTGATTATGATCTGCTTCAATCTAAAGTTTTTATACCACTTTCAACACCTGCGTCGTGTACTGCCTCAGTAACACAATCGAACAAAGGTAGCTTGGCGACTCGTATTCTGGGACAGGTAAAAGGAAATAAACACTTTCGTAAGTAATTTTTGACCGTTACATATGTACTGTAACCAACCCAACATAAAAAAACAAAACATAACTAGTTTGTTTTCTGAATCGGTCACACAGTGCAATGGGTGGGCAAACCAGCTAGCATACGATAATAGAGGATTCATTTGCAACCTTTTCTCAAAGGTCTAAATTTATTTGTAAATTTCATACATTGCATTAGGGTAAGGAGGTACAATTTCGAACGAGTACAATTCTGAACACGCTAAGCTCTCGCGCCATTTGTCGAGTTACAAAAGTTGCCAACACCGAGTGAGGTATATGGCGTCAATAGGTACTTATGTGCGTGTGTGTTCCCCATAGGATTGTGTGTGTAGCTGTTTGTTGAGGCCGTACAGAAATTATTCTTCCAGCAAAGGAACGTATATCATCCATGGAAACTGTTGTTTTATAAAATCACTCACTGTTTGTGTCGTTGTTCTTAATTGCGAAATATTGGTTATTAGTTTACTTTAAAACATTGCATGGTCTTTGGTGGAAGCAAGCAAGGTACACCAAGTGCCATCTATGAGCAACGTTTGTAACTGTGTAGCCGTTGACAAAAGACAGCCAAAGGTACAATTTCGAACACCAATGAGGGACAATTCTGAACACTAAGATGAATGTACATATCAACCAGTTGTGAAGTAGAATTCTCACTGTGACTTTCCTGTTGCGTCATTACAAATGCCACGACGGAAAACTGAAAAGAAGAGCGTAATATCAGGTGATTTGTCGTTAAAAGGAATATCTGCGTTATAATCACATTCCACTTGGCACCCTCCACGACCGCGTAGGCAAGGAAAAGCATAGGCAGGTGGGGCTCATTCCACGGGTGACAGACAAAATTGGACATCCCACCATATTGTCGGAAGAAATAGAGAAAGCTTTGGTGGACAGATGAGTGTATTTTGAAAATAGAGGATTGGGACTTACACCCGTGCAAGTGAAACGGGCTGCTTTTGAAGTGGCTGTGGCTTGTGGAATTCGACACCCATGAAATCCAGATGTGAAGATAGCAGGTGATGATTGGCTCAAAGCCTTTATGAAGAGGCACTCAAACATAGGTTTGAGAAAACCAGAAGGACTATCGAGAGCTAGAGCTGAGGGTAAGAAACTACTTTCGCATTTTGAAAAGTTTAATGACTGAGTTTGACTTGTTTGACAAGCCGTAATGCATATACAACGTCGACGAGACAGGAATCCCTTTAAATTACAGACTCATGAAAACAGTAAGTCAAAAATGGAAGCGTGAAGTCGTGTCACTAACAGATGTTAAGAAAGGGGAAAACGTGACGTCGTTCCAATGCTGCTGGCTCGTACATTCCACCGATGATAATTTTCAAAGGTGTCAGGATGCGTCCGAAATTCAACGATAGTTTGTCTCCCTGTTCAATTGTGGAGATGAGCGAATCCGGTTACATCAATGAAAACCTGTTTCTTAGGTGGTTGGAACATTTTTGTACATTGGAGACGCCTGGCAGGGTCTTGCTTATACTGGACAATCATGGAAGCAACACAAATTTCAATGCTCTGAAATTCTGCCAAGAACATGAGATCCAGCTCGTGGGCATATCACCCCATAGCACGTATGTTCTTCAACCTTTAGACAGAACTTTGTTCAAATCTCTGAAGGCACACTACCACAGGAAAGCAACATATTGGCAACATCACCATCCCAACAAGAATCTGTCGAAACTCAGATTTAATCCTCTGTTTTGCGAGGTCTGGAATGAGGCAGCTTATGTTGGCTCTGCCACAAAGGGTTTCGCATGTACTGGAATCATGCCATTTTCGGACGCCATTATTCCGAAGGACAAATTTGCTCCTTCCCTCCTCTTCGTATCATCTGCCGCAGAAAACAACCAGTCTAGGAGCAGCGTTGAAACTAATGACATCTGTCCGTCAATAACATCGCAAGTGGATGATTCACCGACGCCACAGGAACACGATAGACCTTCCATTCTTCCAGATACACCAAATTCCTCCGGTTCTCCAGAAAATGCTATGGTCCATAGCATTCTCAAAACGCCTGAAAAGAACCATCGACACGTAATAGAAAACTGCTCACTTTGCTCCATCTTACAAGCAAAGTTCATATTGCTGAGGTACAGACTAAGAAAGCATCTGTTGTTAACCAGCCTACTCCAGGAAAGAAGAAGCTTCAAGGCACAGAAAGATTGTCGCAAAGGAGAAAGACATTAGCTCCAGAAAATGAGGATATATGTGTCTTCTGTCAGTTGGGCTATCACAGTGAAGAATCTCTGGTCAAATGCGACCAAATACGATGCCAGTCTTGCAACGTGTGGTAGCACGAAGTATGTGTAGGTGCACAAGGTAGGAAACAGTTTTTTTTTGTGGCAAATGCATGTGTTCGAAATTGTACTTACCTGTGTTCAGAATTGTCCCTGATGTGGTACATATCTGAACGTTTGTTTCCCAATCAAAAATGTATCCTTATGGACAGTGTAACAATTGTTTTTCGTTAATATTTCTGTAACACAGCGAATGAGTTTAGAACTTTGTTCCTACCAAAAATTGTCATGTTATTACGTTTCATTTGTCCACAAAATAAAAAAGTTTCTGAAGTGTTCGAAATTGTACCTCCTTACCCTATGCCTGATCTTAACTATTATATTGTAGTCTGAATCATTTTTTCATCGATTTTTAAACTAACCTCGCTTTGCTGTACTTGATTACAAACAATTTATTTAGAAAATTTAATTGAAATTTTAATTCATTTTAATTGTGGCATACTAATGCAACCTAGTTCTTATAAAGAAGTTTAGTCAATAATCTTTCATAAATCTGTTTGTTCTAAATATATACAATTAATAAACATTGTCTTTAAATATGTTTCAGTCCGAACTCCGAAGAATCAGAAGTGTCTTATTTTTAATGTGATGTCATTGTCACCTTTCTGCTACAAAGGAGAGGGTCTGTTAGTAATTCTAAAGCCAGTGCTGATAATTGTTATCTTTTGATTGGAGGAAGCAACATGGGAATTAAAGAACCAAATTGCAATATCAGCCAGTAAACATTATCTTCTTAATTTGGGTTTCAAGATGTTTTGTGAGCATAGCCTTCACTTTATTTATTGTTTAGATGTGAATCATAATCATTAGAATCTTTTAATGACTAATTCAACTATTGCTGATTTCATGATACCTGCTCCGTGTACCAGGGTTGGAATGTTTAAAACAAACGTTTTAAACTTGTTTTAAGCAGAGGCGATTATTTTAAACATATTTTTCTTGATCTTCATCCTATGGTTATTTTTTTAATGATATCCGTCTATTTGAGATGATTATGCCCTTTAGCTGTTAAGTTTTATGATGTATTATTGTTTTATCTTGTGAAGGCCCATTTACAGCCTTCCCGTTTAACTTGTTGTGCTAAGAACTCTATACATCTTTAGTTTTTATTAATCGTTATACAGGTCATTTTCACAAGTAAGCTGTTTCTGAAAACATTTTACATCTTCAGGTTTTATATGATTTTATCTAATTAACAGCTAAGTTTTGACGTGACACAAATAAGGGGATACCCCGGTATTGGGACGGGCGTAAGCCATAGTGCTGTTACCACCCATAAAATTCGCTGTATCTTATCGGAAATACTGTTAACTGATAAATCTGGACGCATCTGAAGAACCTAGGAACAGTATCTTGTACAATACTGTTGCTGCAACCTGGGCAGCTCATCTTGTCTACTATCAGTCCCATTTTCCTTCGAATATAATGACGTTTCCTTGTAGCAACCAGTACCTACTCGGCATTACTTCTGTCCTGCCATTTTTAAGAAAGAGTCGGTACGAGACGTGCAAATGTGGCGTTCTCTTTTAATCATACTTCGTTTGTGTAAAAAATATTTCTTTCATTCTTGAACATTTTTCCACTTTATAAAAAAGCGACTTTTAAATTGTTAGCCTTATTTGTATGTGTGGTCTTCACTTATTCATGCTAGAAGAGACTACTAGATTACGTGATTATCAGCTCGTAATGTGGCGGCTTGAAGTAGAGACAGTAACATATTTTATGTAGTTCCTGGAAAAGGATAAGAAATCAACCACCAGTACAGAAATGTATTAGTTATTCAATCTGGAGTCGAGCGTTGAAACGAAATTAGTACCGTCGCCTTGGGAATAGCGTATCATGATGAACATCATTTACTATAACTGATGTATTAAAGGAGCATAGAAACAAAATATTGAGGGGTAAATTTTATTCGTATCCCAATATTTATTCCGTTGCCTCCCTTGAAATACGTTCTGTCTTCGTATGATTGTCTTGATGACTACTTTCCAAGTAAATCAGTGCAAGAGATGAGTTATTACCAGGAATAGTCGTTATAGATTGTACTGCGTTCCTTACCTTTTGAACTAAAAGACAATTCATTTACAGGGGAAAATATCTAGCTGATTAAAGTTTTACTATATATTTATTTCGTAAAATAGATTTATTTTCTTATATGGGTGTATATTATAAAATGCATATGTTAATATATATTTTTCTTATTTCAGGTGAGTGAAATCGCATACTAACTCCTGTGTGAAATTAGGGCTTTGAGTAAGTAGACGTTCGATTAATCTTTATTTCTGATAGTAAACGAAACTATTTACTTCAGAAACTTTAACATGAAAAGTTAATTTCTTTACTGCTTAGGATTGTGAGTGCGTAATGTATTAAAAATGTTTATTCATGATTTAGTGATATAAGTTGAAGATAGCTCTCATCATTTGCCCATTTCGATCTCATTAAATGGAAAGAAAGACTACGATATTTGTGCTGTCACGGGATGTTTGCCAGGGGGTCGCGAGGGAAGGTGAGAAAATAAATGTAACGGGTTTTGTAGCTTAAAACTAGTAAATTTCAAAGAAAGTATTTTCCTTTGCTTGCTGTTTCTAATAATTACTAAAGATAATGTAGTTTGCTGAATAGTTTTGGATAATATAATTAGGATATTTATTATAAGCACAGGACATAAACTGTTACGTTTTGAAATTAAAAGCAATGATTACACAAAATAAAATAATTGTGGGTCGCCGGCTAGAAAGTGTAGTGAAAGGGAGTCGCTGGCTAGAAGACATAGTGAAAGGATGTCGCTGAATGAAAAAGGTTGAGAAATTCTGATCTAATGCAAAGAAGAGAGTAATATGTGTGGCTGGATATTAAAACAGTGTTATCCGTTGTGTATTGTAGAAGGTGATTAAGAGGAGCTGACAGTCTGAAAATCATATTAAATTCCGCTGGATGGGAAACACTGATTAGGCGTACTGAAGTTCACTTTCTTAGGAAAGTAAACATCGATTAAAATTCATGGTCAGTATGTAGCAGCTAACGCGCAGATGTAGATAAATAACTTCAAAAAATGGTAAAATGTGATCTGAAAGACAACGGAAAAAAAGCGTGTTATATTTTCTTCATAACATAATGATATTGTCGAGTTATTTACACTAAATAAAAATGCCCCTGTTAACATTATAGATATTAATTTTAACTTTGAAGATTCTGGGCAGTATCCTTCATTATTTAAGAGATGACCGTTCTATAACGAAATACTACGAAATGTTCTTAAATAGGTATTTATTAATAGTTTAATCTCAGTCAAATATGATATCTGTTCAATGCGCATTTTTCAATATCAATAGACTGTCTAACCTTAATCATTATTCTCAAAGATCACACACTATTCCAGTAATGCTTATTTTCAAATTCACAAGAATACACTATATTAGCATTTAGCTATTTCAAATTCACAGTTATCTATTAAACCACTCTAATGATGTCCATCTTTAATCAATGTCAGTAATTATCTATCATGATCGTAATTGTCCATAGTCTTTTTTAATTAAACAAACTACATTATGGATCTTTTTTAGTTCATTCAGCCTCGAAGTAACAACATACGTCCCTTCAGAACTTGGATAAGATAAAATGAATTTTATGGGCGGTAACAGTACTATGGCTTACGCCCATCCCGATTCAGAACTTGGGTTGCGGGTTTTATCGAGAGAAGTTATTGCTGTGGAAGATAAAATGTTAAAACATTTGCTGCAAGTAAATTAAAACACTGACAAAGATATCAAAATAAATAACATAATAGAACTGTGTTAACCGAAATGAGACGATAGCTGTAAAGTTAAAAAGCAAAATAACACAATGTCCTTCACGGGATTAAGAAGAGAAGGGCACTGTAGTGGCAATCACGTACTAGGAGAACAAACAAATGATATTAAAATCCATATAAAGAAGGGAGGGCTTGATCATTAGGAGAGTTCCTGTTTGTTTTTTTGTTGTTTTTTTTCGCCTTAAGCAGTGACATTAAATATGTTCAAAATTAGCGATATTTCTTGTCTTTTTTTTCTCGATCTCTGCAGCATGAAACTAGTGTACGGTATACAAAACATAAACTTAGTATAGAAAAAAAAAATTGTTCGACATCTGCTATGTTGTAAAAAAAGAAAAGAAAAGTCGTTGTAATATTAGCTTGAGACGTAGTAACCATAAAATTAATTTTATACTTTATCCTTGAGACGTAGTAACAATTGCTGCTCATGGTGACATTCGCTTGTCGAAATTAACAACCTCATTGAAATTGAGCGTAGCTGGAAGTTTTAATATGCTGCATGGTAATAGGTATTTATAACAGTCACCTTCTTCCCTCCCCGCAAAAAATACAATAGTCACAAGACCAATTTTTTTATGTAACATTGATTTTAATATTATTTTGATTGCTTACTCCATTTTTTAAATTTCGTGTGCATAGATTAATTGATTTTCGTTTTCGTAGCGTGGGTAATAAGTGTTGTTTCACCCAATCGCTAATGCTGCTGCAAATTTGTGTGTGTTTTTTTTTCTTTTGTTGGTTGTTTGAAATTTCAGGTAAAATTCATTAGGCAAGAAAAATAATTGTGTGATTTCTAATTCCATTCCGCTGGGTGTACATTGAACACAGTGGTTCGAAGCGCAGTTGTACGTCTCCCCACGTTAGAAGCTCGCAAGCACCTTCAGCATGTTAATAACAGTTGAATCAAAATTTATTATTTTGAATACACAATTAGCGGTGTTTGAACTTGCTCCTAGGGTGATTACAATGGAATAAGCTCATTTCATAGTTTAGCCTGCCTGAAATAGTTTATCCGCACAACAGAAGGGGTATGTGGGTTGATCAATTTCACCTTTGGCACTGAAAGTTCCCAAATGAAATGCTGTGGACAGTGGACAAAGCAATCATTTGTTGATTAAAGGGAAACTAAAGAGCGGTCCAGATCAAGGTTTCTAGTGATCACACCAGAAACGGTCACCCTTGGTGTAGCAGTGTTTCTGTGATGCGACAACAAAGATACATATTTTCTCCTTTCTATAACGTAATAACTATACATATCACAGTAATGTAACATAAGCACAGATCCTTATTTAAACACGCGGATGGAGAGGAGGAATTATAATACAGAACTGTTTGTGCAATGGTAGTGAGATATATCATATACGTTGTTGAAATGTAGTAAAGAAAGACGACGACGAGAAAGCAAACGAGGTACTTACTAGAAGAAAGAAATTTGGGATCAAGATTGGTTGAATTTTGGAACCATCGTACAGTCTCGTTGGAATTACCCATAAAATTCATTTTATCTTATCGTTGGAATTACATTAATGCTGATTTGGGTTTCAATGCTTTTTTAACTTGTTAATAATTCAGAGAATGTAAATGACACAGCTAGAGAAGCTCATTTTTCTGTACGTGTAGGTAGTATAATAAAAATTTAGAACAAAGGAGAATCGTCTCTTACCTATTTCATGTATGCTCTTTTCCTTTGGTTGCATTAGTTTCTTGGTGATGCATTGTTTCTATTTCACTAATTGGAATTTTCAGAAAATCTGTTAATTTCAGAAAAATAGGAATGTGTATGGTATCTGAACTGCAATCAGAAGACCGAAATTTAATATCTCTAAATTTAAAGGTCTGGATATCCGTCATCCGAATTATCTGGCGAATACCGGAAAACATTATACGGATATGCATTGTCTGGATTTTTTATCATTCCTAGTGTAGATGTTGATACTACATCATGTCTTGTTTGAAAAGTAATAATTACTTCGGGAAAAACACAGGAATATTTAGAGCATGTGTTCTTTTAAGTTCAATATTATTATTCAAAGATCTTATCCCTTCTTTGTTTTCATACGTAGATTAAGGAGGTGATCTTGGCGGGTCGAAGGTACATCTTATATTAAGGACCAAGTGGGGTAATATCAGAGGTAACTGAATCTTTTATAAAGCTTATATACCCTTGTGCATAATACCTGTGTTCTTCTCAAGTTCTTGCGATATGATTGCTTCTCTAGCCCGTTGCTTCGTTCGAGTACGCTTCAGCGTGTTATCTTAAAGATGTAGCGAGGAAAGGGAATTTTCGCTGCAGTACAATGTTGTGTGTGCTTCAGAGTTATCTTTACGAAGATTATATGAGTCAATTTTAGGAGTCAGGGGAATGTTGGGTTTTGTTTGCCTATAAGATTGCTATAGAGCTCCTGTTCAGCTGATTTCTAATACTCTCGCTTTGACTGCGAGCGGTCGCGGTTTTGATTCACAGTAGTGGCTCATAATGTGCGTGTTGATCCAGCTCCTCGTGATGCCAATTATAAATCTACTTGAATTAAGAAATTACGGACTCCTGTCTTCAAAGTCCGATAAACTAGTTATCGCATGTCGCTGCGTTTACCACATGAAACTCGCGTTGTCCGAAAGCCGCGTGAATTGCATGTGTGCTAGCCTTAATTAAAATTTCACATGTATTTAAATCGAAATTTTATTTATGGCAGCTTTAAAATTTAATTTGTTTAATTAGAATTTATTTTATAGCTTTTAGGAATCTAAGGGTCAGGCCGGGATAGGGTGGGGGAGAGGATTTTGGAAGTTAGACGGCAAGGGCCTATTTTCTACGTACCTTCCCGGTATTTGCCCGGTGTGATAGGAGAAACATTAGTCTGATGGTCGGCCGCTGGGATCGATCCCAAAACCTCACGTACGCTAAGCCAACGCCCTAGCACGGAGTCACGGTCGCTCGGTTTAATTCGTTTAAGCAGCTCAAATTTTCCTGACATGTTGATATATGCATAATGTATAAAAACACCGATAATTGCATCACGTTTTATGAACTCAACTTTTTTAAAAGCATTTACAAGAGACTTCCATTAAATTATTTCAATTATGAATTAGGTATTTTATCCAAATTGGTTATTTTTTTTCTGTAGTGAAGGCATGCTAATTCAACAAAAAATAGGAGCTCGACATACACTGCGCTTTTTTTTAAACATTTCACATATATTATCCAGATAGGCTTTTATGGCCTAAGACATTAACATGTTTGTCGCTACTTTTTCACACTCTGGTCGCGGAAGGGTGCTCGCCAAGCGATTACATCATTCAGTGTTTTATTGAAGGGGGGTGAATGGTAAATTCATTGGTACCTTATTTAGTTTCTTGTACAGAAGAACATTTTTTCACTAAAGTATGAGTACTTTTTTTTACCTTACTTATACAAGGTGATAGGCACTCAATTAATGTACCTGTACCAATTAATGTACCAAACAGTGCTATAAATTATATTTTTGTTGTACGTAGACTACGGATTTATTTGTTGTAGTGTCTACTCAACTTACTTCGGAGCCGCTTCTCCCACCTCTTTAAGTACATCCATTTATTTTCCCTACCTTATTGAGTAACAACGCACCTAGGTTGTAGCCTTCGTGTATGTAACATACCAGCATTCGCGTGGTTAAACTGAGGAAACCCTGGAAAACCTTAGTTAGTCCGGCAGTACGACTCGAATCTGCGTATCTCGCAGTAAGCCCTAGACCACGGGGCTGGGGAAAGTGCATTTGTATTATAATTGTATATTATTATAATATTTAAAGTAGTTATTTTAATAGTCTGTCGTAGGGGACTGATTTCAAATGAATAGTGGAATGATGTTCTAGTTTCCAGTCCCGCTTATTTAGGCCGTTCTAACATTTTACATGATTTTCTCAAGTCACAGTAGTCGAATGCCGGCATAATCCTAGAATAGAGGCTTACCGCTATCATCCGAAAAGTGTATTTGCAAAATACATTATATCTCAGGTTTGTGGCTTACTTGAGATGTTGGGTACGTGCCAAAGTTCTTCTCGTTTTTGGTGTGCATATTCAAGGGCGAACAACACAAAATGGGACTCGCCTAGAACTGTGCATAATTACCATCACAATCCATGACCTCTGGACATCTTTTCCGTAGGAGATGAATCCCTCGCTGATAAAATTCCTGAGATTTGGAGTCGAAGAACAGTTATACGTCAGTTTTCACAGCTTCCACATCATCAAAGATTTTCCGAGCGAAGTTGTTCTGCAAAGTGGGAAACGGGTTGCAGTCTGTAGGGGATAAGCTAGGAGAATAAGGCTGGTGAGTTAAAAACTCACACCTTAAGTCTAAAAAATTTTAACGGGTGTTGAAAGCAGCATGCGGCCTGGTGTTATTATGGTGGAAGATAACTCTTTGGCAATTGACGATGCCTGACCCCTTTGCAGTAGAAGGTGGCATTATTGGTTTATGTTTCAGAACCTCCCAGTGAATTACGTCTTTGACTTTAACTGTCGTTGACTTAACCTTGTGTGGTTGAAGATCTTATTTCGACGTCGATGGAGACGGTTCAGAAGCGCAACACAGTCCTTCGACGCTTTACGTTCCTTTACAGTCCATTTCTCATCACCCGTGATAATGCGTTACAAAACAGGTCATTTTAGTACCGGTAAGGCTAGGGAAAACAGGTCGCGACGAGCCCCCGTTCAGTTTCACCAGTCGATGTGGAACCCAACGATTGAACTTTGTGGTAAAACAAAGCGATTCGAGCCGTTTTTCAACTGTTGGCCTGTGTACCTGGAAAGATTCCGCTAATTCCTGTACGGTTTGATTCGGGCTGTGTCGTATGGCTTGGCCAAAATGATCCTCGGAAAACGCTGGTGGACGTCCAGACCGTGGTCGATCACTATATATTGACCATACATTCGTCGTAAAGTTCGCATATTAAATCAGTAACTAGCCTAATTCCGTGTCAAACTTCATCTATTAAAGCATATCCAGGAAGGATTGTAGTAACCCTTCGAAGGTAATTAATAATAATAATAATTCATTATACGAGAGAGAACCACGGGAAGGGCGTAAGCCATAGTACTGTTACCGCCCACACAATTCATTTTATCTTACGAGACAGAACCTCTTACACACTGTCTGCCGTCCTCAAATACAAACACATATTATCAATAAAATTTGCTTATCTAGTACCTAAACCTTCCGAGTAAAATCTAAATCTAAACAAAATCTAACATCTTACGAACACAACAAACGAATCAGTGCACACTGCACACTGATGTTCAGAGGTCACTGGATACAATGATGTACTAGTGCATAGATAGTAGACATGCATGAATTATTCGCCAGATCTCAATTTCATTCTCTTTCCAATTTTATCTGGATCCTGATAATATTTAGCACGTACAAAAATGTATCATCTTATAAAACACTAACGTTGCTGAATGGCATTGCTGTAATGCAATGTGAAAGAACTTATTCTTATATTTAGATTCAATTTCAAATCGACAATCAACGTTATGCCTAATATGCTAAATACTACTTGAACCTATTACAGTAAATTACATGTATAGAAATCATTCATAGCAACTAAATAATTTTAAAACATTTTTATTGAACAAAACCAAATTTCCAATTATAAATGAATCCATTAATTTTGACATTTGCCATCCCTCAGCTTCCTAAGGATGTGAAGGCATCTTTCTATCGCTTGCATATCCGTCCTTATATACCAAGTCCGCTTCGCTGTTTTAAATGTCAACATTATGGACACACCAGCACGTCATGTAACGTGACCTCTGCTGTATGTGCAATTTGAGGAACCAGTAGCCATGGTGCGGATCCTTTAAGTCACTGAAACCTCAGTGTGTTAATTGCAAGTGTGAGCACACAGCCTGGTCGCGTGACTGTCCTATTTTTCAGGATGAAAAAACTAATTCGAGAGTTGATGGTATTAGAGAAAATATCTGCTGGTGATGCTAAACGTCGATTAAGAGAATCTCAGCGCACCCTTCCATCTGGTGCGTTTTTACATGCTGTAGCCAGAATACCAGTTAAAACTGTCTCAGTTCGTACCCAGACAGTTAATGTATCAACAAAAACAGAATCTGATGTGCATGTAGACCCTCCGAAACCTCCCAAAGGATCAGAGACTTCTCACAATATGCCAACATAGAGTCAGGGACAAAAAAAAAAAAAACCTACAAACTTCTAGAATTCCACGGGTTAAGACTACTTCTAGTCCCTATAAAGTCTCCAAATTAGCTCGAACTTCGCCTCTCGCTACAAGCATTAAGACTCTGACGAACGTTTTAGCTGCTCAATTAGCTCAGGAAGATTCTGCACATACTATCGATGAACAAAGTTCATCTTTGACTTCAGAGGTGATTGAGGACAACTTGATGAATATGAATTTTAATCTCGTGGGAAGGAAAGGGAAACCGAGATATAAACCTAAACTTAAACGGTGATACTTTTCTTGTTTTGCAGAGAGTTTTATGATTTTTGTTTATTTTATATGATTATGCCCCTTTGCTGTTAAATTCTATGGTGTATTTTTGTTTTATTTTGTGAAGGTCCATTTACAATCTTCCTCGTTCTAATTTGTTATACGAAAGACTTTATACACCTTTCGTATGTATTAATCGTTATACTGGCCATTTACACCAGTGGGCTGTTTGTGAAGACCTTTTACATGTTAAGCTTTTATATGATTTTATTATTTTCATTAATAAACAGCTAGGTTTGATATGACCAAGATAAGGAGCTTCCCCCTTATTGCGACGGGCGTAAACCATAGTGCTGTTACCGCCCATAAAATTCATTTTATCTTTATCTTATAAATGAATCATTTCATATTGACTGCATGCATATATATCAGATTAGCTGTTTTAATTGGGACTACATTAAGACATTTTAATCGTTCTTGAAAAGAAACAGTAATGTAAAAAATGCAATTAAATCATGCTTAGTTGTTTCTGAAAGGTTAGTTCCTCTTCAATAAGTACAAAATATCAATAATTTTTTTCCATAATAATACATGCAATTGTATTGGATTGGCTAATAAAAAAGAGTACTGACAAATAACTGATAATTCACAGTGTATTAAAAGATGTTATGATATTAACATGAGCTAAACTAACTAAATCTAAAGCAGATCGCAGAATTAAATTACATTAACATGCTCTCACCGTAACTTTCTTATTTTAAACATTGAAGTTTATTTTCAATATGTACAGTATGTTAGTTAGAATGTTCTTCAAAGGAAATGCTATTATTTTAGAAACTCAACAGATGAATTTAATTGGGAATCCGTAGATTTCAAACTTTATAAGCAAAAGAATGCAACTATTGTAGTAATGAATTTAATTTTTGATAAAGATGAGCAATACTACGGAAGCCGAACATGGTTTGATAAATTACATAGGGAATAACATCCGACTCCGTTAAATAGGTTAGGCTGCATATTATAATATATATTTATTGTCAACACACCTTTTTTATAGCCTAATTAATGTGTCGATATTTACAGTATTGGTTTACAGACGTTTTTTATTACAACATCTTTATATGCTTTGTAAGACATATCACATATATCAAATTCCATGCAATTCCTACACATTTCTTTGTAGGTAGTACATATTCTCCTGATTGGTGACTTAATCATTATATTAGTTTTGGCCTTTTTGCAGCGGAAGAGACCAGTATTGTCTACACGAGTTTTTAATGACGGGATACGAAACTGTAACAATGATACTAAGTATGTGCAGTCTGTCATTTTGAATTACTTTTCTAAGAAATAACAGATCAGAAATAATACGCCTTTGTTCTAACGTCTGAAAATTAAAGTTTTTAATGATTGTACTGTAGTTTTCATAAGTTGGATAGATCCGAGTTACTTTGTGGGTTAGAAATTTCAGAATATAATCCGACGTAACATGGAAAGCAAGGTGTGATCTAAGGGAAAACAAACAGCTGATTTTTCATAATTTATACTGTATTAGGAAACGTAACTTATAAATTGGACATCTGAGAATGTTTTGGGAACTAGGCTATGTTACTGCCTCATGCATATTAGGCGAAATGCTTGATATCTTCCTGCGAACCTTTTAGCAAGACATGGTTACTGCTACATGCATATCATTGAACATAAGATCACTTATGATGCAGCCTCATCGGCAGCGCGCTCGACTTCAATTCGAGCGGTCCCGAGTTTGATTCCCGGTGGAGGCTCAAAACTTTGTGTTTACCCAGCATCGTGAGGACAATTAAGGAGCTGCTGTGAATAAAAGACAGTTGCGATCACAGTGAGAGCTTCGGCTCTCCTCTCTCAACCCGTCTGGTTAGCGTGGGAGCAGTAGACCAACTCCTTTCGGGGAGAAGCCTCATCCACTAGTGGATTGAATGCGGCTGTGATTTATATACATGCACCACTACAGTCAATAAGTTCGTGGAAAGGAGTTGAATGCGCCGCTGCGGACTTGGAGAATGTCGCAGTTTGAGCAACGGGCAAACATAAAGTTCTTCCCAAAACTAGGCAAATCTGCAACAGAAAGGTTGCAGATGGTCAGGCAAGTGTACAGTGACAACACCCTGTGTCGCAGTAGTGTGTTTAGGTGGCACCAACGTTTTGCGGAGGGGAGAAGCAGTTTAGAGGATGATGAACGTACTAGTCGGCCGAACTGAACGCAAGATCGAAGAGGTTGCAGTGGTGGTGCGCGCTAACCGTTCCCAGTCGGTAGACGACATCGCAGCAGCAGTACGGATCAGCCATTGTACGTGTCACAAAATTCTGACGGATGACTTGAACATGTCGCGTGTGACCCAGCACAATGTGCCACGCATTCTGACACAAGACCAACGTGAAGAGCGGATGACCATTTGCGGTGACCTGATCACGAACGTTCCTGAACCAGATAATAACAGGAGATGAAACATTGTGTTTCCTGTACGATCCACAACTAACGAGACAAGCAGCCACCTGGAAATTGCCATCATCTCCAAAACGCAAAACCCCAAGACAAGATAGGTCACAAGGGAAAGTGATGCTTGAAATGTTTTTCGACTCTCAGCGAATTGTCCACATGGAATTCATCCCACAAGGAACCACTGTCAACAAGACTCGCTACAAGGAGCTCCCTCGCCGCCTACGCGAGTCAATACGTCGTAATCGTCCTGAACTTTGGCGCAGGAAGAGCTTGATGTTGCTGCACGACAACGCCCCTGCACATCGCTCTGTTCTTGTCCAGGAGGAGATGCCAAGGCAGCAGATCACCGTTTTACCACATCCTCCGTACTCACCTTATCTCGTACCATGCGATTTCGATCTCTTTTCCCGCTAAGTTACGTGGACGTCGCTTTCAATCTCCCGAGGAGATCATCACTGCCACAAAGGATGCCTTACGAGATATGTATGCTAACTCCAGCATTTTTCAAACATGTTATCAACGGCTCTACGAACGTTGGCAGACGTGCATCCTTGCCAACGGTGACTGTTTTGAAGGTCAGTGTCTGTCTGTCTGTGTGTGTGTATTTGTGGACGTTTACGCCGAGCACAGCAACCATGGCGACATCTGGGTTCTACTGGTTGCCTATATTCTAGGTGCCAGTCCACGAATTTATTGACTGCACTATCACATTATATTCAGCAAGAATTTATGTCGCAAGGAAACACCACAGTAATTCACAAGAGGCAAGACGCTTCCAAATTTGTCATTTAACACTTAATATAAACTTGCTCACCTTGCCTTCAATATACCTTAAAGAAAATGTTACATTATTAAATAAACACTATCGTAAAGTACATCCGGATATAGGACGTCTTCAGTGTTACATCCAAGTGTGTATTTTACACACTATGTTCTTTACGGAAACAAATTTAATCACTTACACAGAGTATGGTTCATGCATACTTTTAAAGAATATGAAAAAAATAATTCCTCCAAACTTTCTCTTAACTAGCCACCACGCTGCAAATATATGCCTCTATTTGGCAATAAAAGGTAAGTAAGTTTGTAAAAAGAAAAGTAAAAGAATGAAAATAAAAAATACTCCTTTCCGTAGACCTACAGACTGAGGTAGGTCTCGAAGATTTATTATTATTATTATTCGAAAATTCAAATCTCGCCTTATATGAGCGCTACCGAGAAACTAGTTATTTATTTGTAGATTAATCATCAAGTGCTTTTCAACGATACCCCACAAGACGTGGTTTTAAAAATTTCGAATTTCCACCCCCAAACCCCCTGAATCATTGATGTCACCGTAAACTTCATAGGGAATACTATAATTTAAGCACACAAAGTTTCCGTCTAAATTCCAAAGGGCATATATATATATATATATATATCCCCCTTGGGCCGATTTTGCTCATTAACGATCTTAGCCGAGCTATTAAGCCTAGAAGTAACATAATGAAATTTAGTTCAGATATCTTCAAAATTATAGCCGCTAGCGTGAAAATAAATAAAAATTTCAACCCCCTACCCCGACCACCGCCTGGGGCCGATTTTGCTCATTAACGAACTTAACCGAGCTATTAAGCCTAGAAATAACATAATAAAATTTGGTTCAAATATCTTCAATATTAATGCCGCTAGCGTGTAAATATATATTACTTGGAAATCTACCTAATAAGATAACTAAAACTGGGGAAATAGATAATCTAAAAGCCAATCAGAGAAGAGGATACTTCCCATGTAGACATCGTATGATTGAAGAAGAAAAGAATAATGGAAAATTAGGATATTCTAAACAGTAGGTATTTATACGAGTACGTCACACAAAAATGTAATATATAGATAGATAGATAGATAGATAGATAGATGTGTGTGTGTGTTTGTGTGTGGATGAGTGAGTGGGTGGGTGAGTGAGTGGGTCAGCTGTTTACGCTTAATATCGCTGTGTGATCCGTTTTTTATGTATATTAATTCTTGCAAAGAACGTAAATATTGTTTGCAATATTTTCTGTTACATGCAGAGTACGGTATACTATTATATGAGTAACTCAGAAATTAAAACTTAAATAAAAAACGGACCGCACAACGAAATTCTGAATAAAAAATTGAATTAAAACTGAAAATTTGGTCCACATTGGATTAGACAGAAAGTGGACATACGAGTTGAAATATTTGCTCTGGCGTCTATCTTTCTACACTAAGCAGTCACAAGTAGAGCTTGAGAGTCGCGCATACCCGTACACGCTCTCGCTCGCTCGCTCTCTGTGTGTGAGAGAAAGAAAGAAAGAAACTGCGAGTAAATGATAGGGTATAGCAGGCCCCTTTCTGCAGCTTGGGCGGAGATATTGCGCGCCTGCCACCTTCTGGAAGCAGTGGAAAGCTGAGGAAGGGAAGAAATTAGTAGAATAGTTCGTTCGGCTTGCTGGGTCCCTATAACTTCCCAAATCCCTGTGCTAATTGGTATTAGAAATGTCACTCGAGCATCCAACGGAGAGGATGCCTCTGTAGCGAGTTGGGCTTTAAAAGAGGTACGGGCGAATTACAGCACCAAGATTAAACTGTGAACTTTTGAAGTACTCATTTTCCTTCCTAGAAGGAAACCATAACTTTCTGAACACGGAGAGGTAGAATATTATCACACTGAAATAAAAATTAAATAATGTAAGATTGTAGGTGTTATGCAATTGGGTAGCAAAGATACAGACCGCCACTGGTATGAACTGGGAATGTGAAGGCTGTTTTAGTTGTGCCTTCTAAGGTCATCATTATTATGTGTATGATGCTACGCTTTTTAACATCCTTTGTGTTGCTGTATTTGTATTTGGCTCGCAATACTTTCTTTTATTATTGAAAAGCGCGGAACATGATATGTATTACTTTCAGACATAATACATTTGTATAAGCGTACTGAAAGTTTGAAATTTTCGCGTTCAGAAATTTATCTTCACTTGAAAATTTCTTATCATCTCACCTTGGCCAAGAATGTTATTCCATGAGTTACGCGAGAAGCGATTCCTTTATCTGTGAACAGTCAGCACACCTCACACGAATCCGGTTATGAATATCGTCATTGATGCTACTACCCTTTTGTCCCCGGCAGTGATGCTTCGCTGAGCATTGGTATTGGATTTGACCCAGGGAGCTTATTATACGGTCTCGCATGTGCGGTGTTCCTCCGAAGAGAATAACGCCAAGAATAGAAAGACCGTCGCTTCTCTTTGTTCAACGTTTTCTTTTCGTATGACTTGATGTAATCGTATTTTGGAAATCTTTCAAATAGTTGGTGGGATGTATTGCACTTAAATCACACTTTTCGATTAGTATGTATCACTAATCATCTTTTTTTTTTTTTTTTTAAAAAAAAAGGTTCTTAAAGTAAGAAATCAGTTATGTGGAAACATATTTAAACCCTTTCTGGAAATTGTTCTGAAAATGTTATAAATTATACAATGTGCTTTCAGTATATGGGGATAAATTTTGGGGTGTGTTTATTCATACTGAAACAAGAAAAAGTTCCTTTGAAGGAATGTCAAAAATGCATATTTTCGATCTATATGCATGCAAATCTTGTGACTGGTTGGTGAATAAATTCACCACCTTGCGTGTGTATTCAAATTCAAACACTCTGAGAGTAGAGCGAGGATGTGTTCTGGAAATAACCAAGCACAAAACCTGCCAAAACCCTGACCTTTAACCACAGCCTGCGGTCCGAACCAGATCAGCATATAAGAGTTTAAGGCGGAACTGTCCCAGTAATGGCACAGTACAACTTCACATTCAAATATACCTCACCAATCCAAACAAGTTACTGGCAGCACATATTAAACTGAACCGTGGTCTAAAGCCCCTCGCCCTATATATTCATTACTGTGCATAACTCTGTGGTAATTGTAGGCAGACAACAGATAGAAAAAATAAATAGTTCAACAATAGTATTTTATGGTTAAGTGCAGAGAATCAACAAGAACAAATTCTACACACAACAGATTCACACTATGCTTTGCTTTAGCTTCGAAATTAATTAAATGCCTAGATTGCTTTGTTTTGAAATTGACACTTGACACTTGCACAAACCTGTTCCACAATTATTAACAAAATTATTTCGTTCCAATGGCACATTGACTTTAAAACAATCCTTTCTTCAAAGTTTGGCGAACACCTTTCATAATTCTCATAATCATTAATTGCTAGGACGCAACATATGTTTTCATCGATCAACATTTGCAGCAGCAGCAAAACTACGCCCAAGCTCGTGAATCAAAAAACTTTATCAAAGAGAACCGTGTTCCTCTTAACTTACTTAACAAAATTATCATTAGCAAGCAAGGAAACTATCCCCTGAACACTTTTCAAGTAAGAAATAATTACTACTACTAACTAGTAATCCTTGGAGAATTTACTTGTTGTGAAAAAGAATAATGTCCGAGACAGGTTTTAATCCCATTGCTGGATTTTGTCGCACACGTAAGTTTCAACTCTTACGCTGTAAGTCTAACAAAATTGGCTGGTTATCAAAGTAATATCTAAATATATGAGAAATACGCCTTTTAACACTTGTTATAGATTAAGCCGAATAGGGCTCACATGCCACACACATCGTCAAAAGACATACAACAAAGCAATAATAGTTTTCTGACTTTTCTCACTTGATCAACATTCAAGAAATGGTACCTTTGATTTAACTCAAGGTTTATCAACGTGGGAGTCGCGATCTGCAGGGGGTCACGAGAAGGTGAACGTGTAAATTTAGCTAGAGTTTTGTAAGTGAAAACTAATAAATTTCAAATAAGGAGTTTTATTTTGCTTGCTGATTTTGATAATTACTAAAGATAATGTAATTTGTTGAATACTTTTGGATAATATAATTAGGATATACATATATTATCAAATACAGCAAATCAAATGCCATGTTTTGAAATGAAAAGAAAATATTAAAATGTTACCAAAGATCGCTCAAGTTTAAGGTTAGTGCGAAATCTGAGAAGGTTTTGATTTAACCAGTTTGAAATCTTCGGTTCAATTTTCCTGACACACATGATCAAGTCATTTTCTCATTTTCAAATTATAAAAGATTTCTGGTCTTCGTTTGTTAATATTTATTTATTGAACATTACAGCTTAGGTACCTGATTCAGGTCTTTATTATACATATGGAGTGTTCTACAACATACTCTCTATATTTATATTTTATGCTTTGTGGTGACATTCTGTAAAAATAATTACTTGATATAACAATGAAATTCGCTCGTATTTACATTAAATATGTCTTACTCGGGACATGCTTTAAGAATACAGTTATACAGTGTGTTCATTCTTCTAATAGGCCATATATCAAATACATCTGTCCTTTGGGGTGGGAAGTGAAAGACTGCATTATGAAATCGAGTAAGTCTTTGCGGGACGTGCAACTTTATTTCGGATAATAATTTTTCTGAATGAATTTTACTATGTACTAATTTGTGTAGAAAGGGTAGTAGAAAATTAACTCTTGTATTTTCCAGAGATTTGCTAGTGTATATTTGCTTACTAGGTCCAAGCAGTTTTCGAATTTAGGATATATTCCTGTTTCTTTGTATGTTAAAAAGAACAAATTTAGATTGTAGAATTTCAATTTGCCGTGTGTATTAGGATGCCATACTACTGCAGCATATTCTAACTTCGGCCGAACATACAGTATATATATAAAGTTTTTTAAAATATCAGTATTTGAGAAGTCGCTTCCTTGTCGCACTACAAACCCGAGGTTCCTGAAAGCGTCACCAATAAACACGCTTAATGTGTATATCAAATGAAAGTTTGGAGTTTATGGTCGCACCAAGATCGGTAATCGGTAATAGAATCTGCTCGGACCAGTGGTGAGCTGTATTCGAATTCGAAATAGTTCCTTTTTCTATAAGACATTACACTACATTTTGAAATGTTTAATAACAACATGTTTGTTTTACACCAGTTGGAGACTGCATTGATATCATTTTGTAAGGAGAAAGCGTCTAACTCAGAGGAAATGCTACAAAGATTTTTAAATCATCTGCGAACAATAGTTTGTTGGAGGCTGTTATTACACCGGGCAAGCCATACACAAATAACAAAAACAAAAGAGATCCAAGGTTCGATCCCTGCTGCACCCCAGAATTTACAACAAATTTATCGGATGTAATATTTTTATAACGCACACGATGTTTACGGTGGTAAAAATAAGACGCTATCAGCTGAAGAAGGTTCGATGAGAAGTTGAAAGTCAAGCTTGCTGAGAAGGATGTCGTGAGTAATAGATCGAATATTCACCATCGAAGATAAATCTTTGGTAAACGTTCGTGACGGGTCGAAGTCAAAAGTTACTAGAATGACCCATAAAAAGTAAAGTTAAAGTTTAGTAAACGTTATAGCGTATGGGCCATTTTTAGTCATTTTTAACTTCGGCCCGTCACTATTAAATGAGTTCCCCTCAGTAGTCCACAAACGTCCATGCCCCAGGCGGGATTCGAACCCGCGATCTTTGAGAGGCTGCCCTAACGGCTCAGACCATACGCCTGCCTCGATCGGCTCACCATCGAAGAGAAACAAAGTTCACGCGAGTGCGAAGTTGCAATATAATGATACATATGTCTATGTACTGTGTGTTGAAGCGTTGAGGAGACTATTTAATATAAAGTAAAACGAAACTGCTTATTATAAACAAGAAAATTTACTTTTGTGGGTCGCCGGGATAGAAGACATGGTAAAAGGGGGTCGCAGGATGAAAAAGGTTGAGAAACGCTGGTTTAACCCATTGCAGAAATAATAAATGATAGAACTATAACTTATGAAATACCACACAAGTCGGGAAGTTTCCACGCGCTGCTTATCTGCTACACAAAATGGTGGCGGTCCGTCATAATTCATAACAGGCACGAATCCACAATTCGATTCCAAGTTTCATAAATGCCAAGACGTTATCGCAGAAAACTAATGTTAAACACTCATCATTACAAAGTATACACTATATCCTAATGCGAGACTAAGCAAAGCAGTTGAGTGAATTCAATTTACTATCATTACGAATAAAAAAGACGAGTTAATTGATAAATGAAAAAAAGACAATATCATTAGATATGTCTATACAGAGTTACCATCTTGTTTAAACTGATGCAACATGGCAGTCTGCTTACTTAGATGGCCGCCTAGGTGGTGGCACTAGAGAGCAAGTACAAGGCGCGAAAACAGCGAAGCATCGATATGCCCTAACAGTGCGCTACAATAATTTTTACAAATACGAAGTACGTTACAATCTGATTCTGCATCTTCATAACTGCTGTAATATCTTGACAAATAATGATGCAAGGCATGTCCGCTTAGCATATCAAGAAGTTGTACCCACATATTAATTACTGTATGTGCAATTTGCGGAACCAGTAGCCATGGTGCGGATCCTTGCACATCACTAAAACCTCAGTGTATTAATTGCAAGGGTGATCACACGGCCTGGTCGCGTGACTGTCCGGTATTTAAAGAAGAAAAACGTATTAGAGAGCTGATGGTTATTGAGAAAATATCTGCTGGCGATGCAAAACGTCGCGTAAAAGAGTCTCAGCGCACCCTTCCCTCTGGTGCGTTTTCACATGTTGTGGCCAAAATAGCAGTTAAAACTGTCTCGGTTGGTACCCAGACAGTTAACGTATCAACACAAACAGTGTCTGATGTGCATGACGACCCTCCGAA
>JAGDQP010012211.1:4570-16657 GCA_022664845.1 Lepisma saccharinum
CTACAGTTGCATTTACTTCAGGTAGACAATGTGCAGAATCGGGTCCAGTTTACCTTTACATCAGACAGACGACGCGACGTTATGTGTAGAATCTAGTCTGTGCTTGTATTTGTTACTGTTCCTACATTTGTTGATAAGTTCTCTATCCTTAGACACTACTGTTAAAACTATACACACCAAAGATTATACAGCACTTGAAATATTGCTTGCAGTGTTTTCATTTCAATTCTGTTTCTTTCTTGTGTCCGATGAATTTTCATGTAGGAGAAAATCTGAACGTTTGCATTCTTAGATGCAATAGCAAAAACGTACCTACAAATCTTGTATAGTTCAAACTACTGTTCGAGACGTTCCCATTCATCATATATTTTTAATGGTAAAATTTGTCTTCCCACTTTCCTTGCGTACATTTCAGCATTTCATTCTGAACAGCCATTTGGTCGAAGAGAAGATTTTGATTGATATTCGCTTCCTTCTCTTTCAAATAAAGACGTATTTATTTTAGATTTTCCGGTAAGCATCCAGGAAAACAAACCCAAAATACCTGAAGAGAAACCGAGACAATTCTATGTCCTAAAGTAGTTTGTCGGGAAACCAGGAAGAAGGTTGACAAACCAGGACAATCTGGGCCTTCCGTGACATCTGGTCATCCTAGTTGGGCAGTAGAGACGGGTTACTAGTTGCATCAATACGAAGCGAAACGACTTGAAAATTGTATAAAGCGATAATCTTCTATGGTGGTATAAAGGGCATTTCTAAAACTCTCCATTATTATAAACAATGCATTAATTTGTACTGTTCCTGGTGTGACATAATCATGCAAAACTCCACTTACACCCTGCCAATTTTGACTTTACACTCCCAAACTGACAATCCTAGTGGAATACCTGGATATGATGCACACAAAATTTTATGTGTTCTAAAGTACACAATTTAAGGGTTGAAAAAGTGTTTTCGAGATATTTGAGAATAACTTTCGTCGTCTGACGCATTTTAAAATATACTGACGTACAATGACTTGCTCTGCTATATTTTAGTAAAGCAGTTCTTGTAATGCTTTTTTTATTTCCATCCTGTTTCATTTTGTTATGAAAATATAGAAAATATCAAATATATCAATAAGAATTAAAAATATTTAAATACATTTTATGATATATTTTATTTATTATTAATTAAAACAGCAATTTGTTATTTTAATATTAAAATACATATTATTGAAAACATAATCTAAGCCACTTAAGCTTTAAACAATTTTAAACTTAACATTAAACGCAAACTAATTTAATGTTTTCAACAAAAAAATGAAGGAAATTCACACAACAGTTATCGATTGCTGGATTTAGAGAATAGAGAAAATAAAATCCAAACTTTTAATGTGTCAGGTTTTCGCACTTATTTCTCTAAAATTTATTTAGCTATTCCTCTTTAACCATTTTGCATTAATATTGTATCTTTTTGTTAAAAAGCTTAACGTGGAAATGAAACAATATATTCACGATATTGTAGGATTAAATGGGTTGGACATATGTTCCACTGAGCTGCAAAGTCATGTAAGTTGAGAGCAACAGTGATCTAACCTATCCACGAAATATTACTCAACTAAAATGATGACTAAAGAAGGTCGATCCGTCTATATGTGTCCGATTTTGACGTCTCATCTACCTTATGAAAAACCACGGGACCACCATCGGTTGCCTTCGATGTGAGCACCATGTCTCCTGGCAATAGCCCTGCATCGTAACTTCCTTTGTAGGAGGCACCGTTGAAGTACAGGAAGGGGAATCTTGAGCCATTCCTCCTGGCAGGCTTTCCAGAGGTCACGGACAGTGGTGACACGACGAGATGCTCTTTTCAATAGGCCAAACCCGCAAAGATCCATGGGATTCACATCAGGTGACTTCACTGGTATGTTCTGGAAGGGAATAGCCTGGATGCCGGTGTCTGTTGCCATCTGTTGCAGAAATTGCTGGGTAGAACGCGACGTATGTGATGAGGACTTATCCATATGCACACGGACTTGATTTACTGCCTTTCCATACAAACGGGGCAGATCTGTATAAATTGGTGTGAGAATATGTTGCTGATAAAATGCGGATTTGATCTTGCAGTTGTTAGGCACTCGGCAAAATCGTTAACTTGTCTTCATAGCAGTATCCCGCGACAACCATAAAGCCCTTCGAGAAATTTGCTTTGTACTGGCGGATGAAGTCAGGACGGGTGTTTTCATCGCTGGGGGTGTACGTTACGGCTCGAATTTTGCCACAATCGGCTAGATAAATCCATGCTTCATCGTGTGTGGATACAAAATTCCACTTGTCCCCGGATAGATGGCGTTCATAGAGGCGCCTGCAGCGGGTTTTTTTGTCCCTCCGATGAACCGCAGTAAGGACATGTCCACAACGTTTACACACCATCCGGAGCTTTAATTTGTTACGTAGGTGGCGGTTCACAGTCGATTGTGCCAAGTGCACTCGTCTTGCCATCACACGTTGTGGAGGAGAGTTTCCTGTAAGGCCATTCGTCGCAACTTCGGAGCTACAGATGACGTCACCGCAGTACACGATCGCTTTCTACTCCCCTTCGTGGGTGAACGAAGTGCTGGAACGTCTTTGTGTTTATGTTGGTTAATTATGTTCTTGATGGTTGTTGTTTCCAATGCACACTTATTTTCCCTACACTGTTCCTGAATCTGTGTCACGGGAAACTTGGCGTGAGGAAGTGATACCACGTAGCCTTCCCAAAATCGGTTAACCTTGGGTGCCATGATTCACACAACACACACACACGCGACCTTGGCGTGATACTAGAAGGCTTTGGCTTTCTGTTACTGTTTGAATCATTCGGATCGGTCGATGTTGTGAGCAGGGGTGCAGGTTTCAATCCAATCGGACACATATAGACGGATCGACCATCTGTATTTTGTTCAATAATTTAATGGTAAATTTATTTATTAGACACAATAAAATTTTAAAATATTGTCAAATAAAGCAGAAATGTCCATTATTTTGATAGAGTTATCACAGAAAGAAATCGGAAGAGTGTGCGAACCTTATTGCATTTAAAGAAACTATTGAGACCTCAAGAAAGGTGGTTCAGTCTCTATCCTGAGAGATAAAAACCAAAGTGGTGTTTGTAGAAGAATTATTGGGGCGATAGACACAAGAGACGCACCAACAACACAGCTTTATCAATATCTTGTATTAAGGAATATCACACCTATAATTTCATGACTACAGATTTTTTGCCATGTGTGTGTTTAATGAATTCTAGCGCCTCAACGAAAGTATTCAGAGGGAAATTGGTTTAAGATTTGAGTTTAGAAACCTCGATTTATCGTGGTGTTTCTAATCCAGTAACTCTAAAACTGGCCGGCTCTTTTCATTTGGCTAGCTTTCTCCGTTCAAAACAATTGACGTACATTTCATTATACGCAATTTAGTACCTTGTCATAGCCGCTCTAAGAATATGCTATTAATCTATCTGTGCTATTAAAATAATTTCAATGTGAGACTAACTACATCACTCGTTAAGAATGTGCTAAAGCATTTGCTAATAAAATTTAAGAGTGAAAAGTTATTCATTTAATGACAGCGTTGAGTTAACCTCACAAAAATTGTCACTGATATTGATGTAAGTCTAAATATTATGAGTTTCGATAAACAGAAATAATATTTTTGTGCTTTCCTCTCCTGTATTATTAATAATGTGGTAAAACAACTCTGCTCGCAAGTGTAAACAAATTTATATAAAATATGTCCATCTAGCATCATCCTGTATAAATGAACACACTGAACATGGAGGATCAAAAACACACTGTGTATAAAATATTGGAAGTAGAAACACGAAACAGATGAGTAGAATTTAAATAGGATGTCACAAGAAATTGCGAAAGTAGATTTAAAACAACGAGGGAAGAACAGTAAAACATTACGTCACTACGAAGACTACAAATGTTGGCATTTAATGAAGTCTCTCCTGATTGGTCTGTTTTTTTTTCATCTTCTGGAGTTGTGACGGTCTCTTGCTACGATCCATTCAGATGAATACTTCAAACCTATCTGTACTTAGAAAGATCATTCTGGTCGTTGCCAGAATGGATTATTTATTGATACGTTACAACCTCATCGCCTAAGTTCTCATTGCATCGAGATAATAATAAATCTAATTCCTTTTAGATTTCTTCCGCCAGGTTTTGTTCCAATGACGATGACTTTCTTCCTTTTTTAAATTTAAATTTTGGTGCTTTCTACAGTGAGAACTCTCTCACCAACAGCGTAAATACATCTTGAATAGACAGAGGAATGTACTCTGGCTTCTCATGGTGACCTATCATAAGACAACTCATCATAGAGGGCAGGAATGTTATTCTCCTGACAACGCAGAACGTATTTTCGAAATAAAGAGAAAAACTGTTGCTTTGGAAAAGAAACTTTTGATTATTGTTGAGAGTAGTTTGTCTAGGCAAATAAAATTACATTGTCAATTTGTTAACCATTATTCATATTCATAAAACAATAGTTAGCTGGAAAAAATGTACTTTAAACAAATACCTACCAAACGACAAGAATTTGTACAAACGAACAATTCTATCAACAAACTAAAGGGTGTTTAAAGACAGTTACATTAAAACGATTAAAACCGAGAATTCAAACCTACTTTATTAATAATAATTATAGAAATTTAACCCCAGAATGGTAAAGTATGTAAAAGTTATGTATATGTTCTGGAAACACTGGTGTGACGTAACATAATACATGCAGTGGTACGTTCTTTTATATATGCTATCAGAAGACAAATTGCTTGAGGTTTACAAGCTCATAGCATTGGTGCGTGCTGTGTTATTCAGGCCTATAGATGAATTCTATAACCTACTACATAAATTTACGCATGTTTAGCTTTCAACGTAAAATATTTCCCTTATGATTTGTGTGTGTTTAACTTTCGTAGTCTTTAAGTTGTAGTATGATGAAGAACGGTAGTTCTTCGAGTGACGCTGATAAACAAGTCCGTTAGCTGCACTCACATATATACAGTTATTTTCGGATCTAGCGAACTATAAGCCAGATTCTGATACTTTAACTTGCACTTAAAAGCTCTTTACCATACTAATACACACAGAGAAAAAATGGGTTCGTAGGACCTCCCTGGGATTTCCTAGGGCGATGTGAAAAGAAATTCAAAATTCCACATTTCTGACGACTGACCTCATACTATATAGGCGACCGAAACTTGTGTAATCGTAATCTACGCTTCAATACCTTTCAAACGGTGTACCACACGTCAAAATCGGTGAAAGAGTTCAAAAGTTATGAGTCTTTTAACCGAATCACAGAATTTTTACAAAAAAGTGTCTGTCATTCTGTGTCTTTTTGCTTTAGCCCCAATTGGTTGGTACCTGGGGTTTTGGAGGTCGATTGCGAGTGAAGAAATGCTTATTTTTTAGTAGTTACGATCGTTCAAAATCGGTTTTTGTATGAAGACTATTCATTTTTTAAAAAATAGGTAGTCTTACAAAATAAATTATATCAGTACAAAAAACCCTTCGCGGTAAAGGGAAGGATGACGCAAGGATTCTACTCACAAGAGAAGGGATAACCATTTTCCTACTGACTTTCTTTGAGTCACTATTGCGGTAGGGAGGATACAAATTCTCAGAATTTTATTACAAAGGAAACACTTTCGACCATAGTGACATAACGAAAGTCACTCGCAGAATGGATATCACTTCTTTTGTGAGTAGAATTCTCGCGTCACTCTTCCCTTTACCACAAAGGGGTTTTGTACTGATATATTTTACGTGTATTTACCATCCGTGGAACAGTTTCATATGTAAAGACTTGGTAATTGCTACAAAAATGGACACATATGCAGTAATAAATAATGATGAAGCTATTTTGTGGATATTAGCTGAGGACGCTGACTCAGAAATGGAAGATAACACCGAACTTGACGTTTAGTGTAATATTTGAAAAGTTTAAGCCCATGCATGTTTTGCATTAATTTTAGAACAACAAAATTTTCTATATTAAAACCTATATGGATGTTCTCGAAATTGATAGAGCTCGGATAGCCTTTGATACTTTCTGTTTTATGATTGGCTTTCAAACATACGCGTTTTATTTTTAGAATATTCGACGTTAATTTACTGATCTTGATCACTATTGTACCTTTTCTAACAATTAAGACATTAATAATTGTCTTTTTCACTAATCAAACGGGGATACTTTGTTAAATATGATTATTTCATGAGCAAATAATAGGCATTTCGATTTACCTAAGAGTTTGGTAACTCATAAATGTATAATAACAATAGTACTGGCGCTATGATAGATCCTTGTGGTATTCCACAATTTACCCATTTTAAATTTGAGGTTGACCTATCAATATTGGTGTATACTTTTGATTTTGCAGGTATCTTTTAATGAGATCGTAAGCAATGCCACGTATTCCATAACTTCAACCTTGAATGAAGAAACAGTGGGATGTATGCAGATAACTTTCTCACTGGTAAATTATAATTACCGCCAATTATGAACGCCATTCTGCATTATAATTGGTTACCGAACCTTGCTTCGAAAACGCGCCTTATAAATTGAATTCAGATTTACTTGAAATATTTGATTGAGATTTAGGAATTAAATGAAATAAAATATTATAGTGAATCTATTATATCGAGTTGACCAACTAACCAACTAAATGAAATATCAACTTCTTACACAACGATGTTTAGTAGTTCGATTTGTTGAAAACAGAATTCTATTTTTAAAGATAAAATCTCTGAAACCACTTGTGTCCTTCCGCTTTGTCTCAAGAACTTCTTCACTTCAACTTAAGTTTCAAACTGACGTACCAAAAAAATCCCTATCTTAAATGTGTTTGTGTTCTCTGATAGTTTTGTGTGTGAGTGTGTATACATGATTTCGACCGTAGGATTATGACAACTGAAATTATCTTGCTCCTTTTCTACCTTCATTTTGTTGTTCTTTCTGCGTAATTTTAACTTTGTCATTTATTTTTACGACCTCAGACAGTGGAAGGTAATCTGATTGTAAGATAAAGCAGCAGAAGTAGAACGAAGAAACTGGAAAGAATGAGGTAGAAAAGAAAACAAATTGACTGGAAGATTTCCAGTAAAGAGAAATAACCACAATGGTTGGGCAGCACGAGAAGAAATTCAAACAAGTGATATTATGCACAGAATGGCTCGTTGCATCCTTTTATTTTAAATTCTAGAAAATATTTGTCTGTCTCTATATGACAGTACATGATAATGATGTTAAACTCATACATTATAAACCGGTATCTCATTTCTAAGAAAATTATTTCTCGCTGCACAGATAAGAACTTTTTCTTCTTCTAAATTTTAAGAAACTTTTTTACCGTGTTAGCTTAGGGATTTTTCCAGTACTAATTAATGTACGAGTTACATACATGAGCAGATATCAAGAATACTAACCCTTACTAACAAAACCTAATTTAAACGGACTAACTTGAGACCCTAACGTAATTGAAATAGCCACTTTGTCAATCATGTATAATAGTTACATTTGTGGGAAGAGATTAGCGGTGACGAACATGAAGAATTGTGGAAACATTTTAGTTTCACTGCTGGAGACACTCGAATGTGATGAGGCGATATCGTTACCAAAGGCAAAATATCACAAAACATAGTAACTTAAGACATATCTGCTTACCGAATCACAATCGAAATTGTACATAATAATTGTATTTTTAGCTTAGTTTATTATTGAACATGTCCAGCAAAGAGGTGATTCCTCACGTAAAAATTGCATTGTCAAGTATAATCATACAAATGCCCACATTCGAAGAGTACAAAGGGAAAACCTGATGAGTCCATAGTCTCTATTTTTCAGAAGACTAAATTAAAAGTTTCATGACTTCTAATACCTGTGACTGAGTGGTCACAGGAGTCATGACACCTGTGACTGAGTGGTAACGCTCGCTGTCTTATTATTAAGAGGTACCGGGTTCGATTCCCGATGGGGATACAAGTGGTTCGGGGCCCACGTTAAACTGTAGGTTCCGTCCTTAGGACGACATCCTCATCTGATGGAAGGCAATAGAAAACAATCTTATCCAGGGATCTTCGAGTCACTACCTGCCTTTGGCAGGACATCCATCATTATTCACTTACGTGGGTCTCCTGCGTCATGTGATGGCAGTCTTTAACGTTTCGTGGCATCACTAATACGACCAAACTTCTTCCTCTTCTCGGTAAACTTCTTCGATGGCATGTTTTGTTCTTGAACATAATAGTAATACATATTTAGACTATTCTATGTTCATATTTAGACACAAGTAGGTAAGAAATCCTTTCATCACATATTGCAGAGGCAAACTAAAAACGACCAAATTAATCCTAACAATGGTTGTGACAACAACAATTAGCTGTTATTACCATTATAGAGATCAAACATCAGAGACAATAAATTTATCAATATATTCCTTGGACTTGTCCATTAGACTTGAACATTAGATTCCTTGAACTTGGAAACATAATATTCCCCTGATTTGCATGAACCTGTAAGGTTTCCCCCCGCCCTGTAAGATATTAAAATATATCTTGACTTTCCAAGTTGTTGTCCAGTTCAGTGACGCCATCTAAAGTACACTAGGTAAACTATTAAATGACAAAAAAAAAGTAATTTGTAATTTTGGACTTATTAGTCTTTCCCCTGTACTTATTTGTGATGATGCCGTGAAAATTTGTCACCTTTAAAAATCGGTACTAAGGAGGCTCACGCCCGCACGTTGTGATTTTTGAAAATTTTGAAAAGATCAGAGATAATATTACAATTTTGAAGGGTAGACAGAATAGTGCTTATGAAAGTCTATAATATTAACAAATGTTTAAAATAATTCATAGTTGAGTTATATGTAGTGGTCGTAACAGAAGTCCATATAATTAAAGTCTGGTGACTTACATTTGCTCATATATTTATTTGATATCTCACAGTTCATTGTCATCAGTAGCTTTGAAAAAGAACCGTAATGGTATCATGACGGTACATGAGAGAACTACAATGTTTTCTGATAAAATTATGGAGTTGGGCTGCTGTTTAGATACACCCCAGATTGATAAACGCTTAAAGCAACCCAACCATCAGGATCTTAACAAGCATTCTCGAACTTCACTATTTTGCAGGTTCAGTATTCGTACTAGAAACCTCGGGAGTTTCTCATGTATTTTCTTGTAGCGAATTTTTAAACCTTCTTTAATAAAGTTCTTGTAGGTACACATTATGTTCAAAATATACTATCCTTGCAACATCAGAATTACTCATTTTTACATGAATCTGGTACGAAATGTGATTTATTTATTTCTGTCTCCGGTAACTCAGTTAATTAACGGATTAGGTTATGAACGAGAGGACCTAGGTTCTTTCACCTCTCGCACTAATCTGGATGAGCAAAAGTTGCATTTAATGTTTATAAGAAGTGTACGTTTTTTCAGTTTACTAGATACAGAAACTTTCATTAAACAAAAAGTTTTTTTCTTAATAATATAACTTTAAGTATCCTTTGCTCAAGCAAGATTAAGGAACCCTCTACACTGCTTTGTTTCTTACAACCTCTAAACTCAATATCTTTGTCTCATTTTGTAGCCCTTTGTGTGTGTGGGCACACTGCAATTTGTTTCGCATTTCAACAAATGAAAATCACATTAATAGTGATATCACAGTCTGAAATAGTACTTAATTCCAAACCTGGAGCAATGACCAGAATGCTGTCCACAATGCTTCTTTGTTATAATGGGTTACCAAAAATAACGTCTATCTCTCGTCTGAGAAACCAATAAGAAACGCTCTTTCAATAGCAGCCGTAGCATGACAAATTACACCTCCTACGTCATTAGCAGATTTTCTTGACGAAATGAACAGCTAAAAGCGCCGTTCAAAAGAAGAAGAAAAGGAAGAAGAAGATGGAGAAGAATATTGTCTTTTTTTTTGCTTTTTTAAAGAATCTTTCTCTGTGTTCTGATGAGTAAGTCTTTTCTCTTTTCGTTAATTCTTTTTTCTTCATTCTTAAAATAAGAGACGATGGGGGTGGGAGGGGGTGATTTTCTCTTTGTAATTTAGGCTTGAGGCAAACGGAATCATTTACTAATTCCTTTTCTCCTTTTTAGAAGAAATTGATCTTTAATTACGTAGAATATGGTTTCCCTTTGGTCAAAGGCAGTTGGGAAATTTTTGCATCAGTGTTCAGTCCAAACTCTTACGGAAAATTTATTGGAACTTTCCGTCTGATGATGAATGGTTGGTTGTAAGTATTCTGATCACCATGATGGTAGGTCCTCTAAAATAAATACAGTATTCTACAGTGCTCTTATCTTTCAGTTTTCATTTTAATTTTTCTGTTTGTTTTTTTTAAATCAGTCTTTGTCCCTATTTTGTTCCACAATCTCAAACAGCACAGAACGTTCCGTTTTAATTCATAACATTTCACAAATATTCTTAATAAAATGTTCATGATAACAACGAAGATAGATGGTTTAAGGATTGAAAAGATGTAAAATTCTTGATAGCAAAAGGATAATTGATACAAGGACAGCATTTTAATCTTCCCAAGGGAAAGATTAGTCTAGTCCATTAAATATATTCTATCTAGCTGCCAGAGAATTCCTGGAATATTTCAGGTGTATTCCACACTTCTTGACGAATATTTTTGTCATATGGTAAGATTATATCTCTGGTATGTGGGATGATTTAATTTCATCTTCGAATATACAATTTTGGTCTAAACCATTTGAATAAATTTCCTGTTTTATGTTTTAACTTTACTGTTTATCTATTATACTCTCTCCAGAACATCTTTATTATAAAACTTGTGTACCAAATTTTCATAATCAGAGTCCAAGTTTTGACTCACGGTCAACACAAAACTCTTCTTTTTTTCTTCTTTTAAAATACACCTTTCGCCTATGATATTTTAGCGTATTCTTTGTTTCAGATTTCGAATCTTCATCTCTACTATATTTCAAAGAGTTGAAGATGGTTGAGTTCTACATATTTGTTTTCTTCATGTTTCATATTCTCATTTCAAATTCTTCCGAAATACTTGAATATGATTCTGTCAGTGGCCGAGGCTCATCCGGTCGCCGACACAAGTGAATAATCGCTTGTTAAAATTAATCAACGGAGCAGGCCGATGGTGGTCGGTGACGTAATAGCTATGCCGTCTAGCGCGACTTTCCACAATCTGAATAAACATTCTCATGTATAGCTTACAGCGAGTGAGCGTGTCTTGGCAAGTAAGCCCCCAGTTTTCTTGCAGGGCTCGGAATAATGGAAAATAAGATATTCCAGTCAACAGTAGCAGTGTGCGCTCAAGATTGTGTTCGCGAAGAGCTTCAATCAAGTTCACTTGTCCCGGACCTCAGATTGTCTTACGCCGCCACTGGATTCTGTTTATTTTTTTTCTCCCTTTCAATTTTCATAGCCTTGTGTCTAATATCTCCCTAGTGCTTCAAGCTGGTTGTGTGTTCTACTGTTGGTTTCATGGACAGATTTTCAATTTATAAGTGACGTTAAACTTATCACGAATAGTCTAATGATTCTCAAATCGTACTGTGAAAATATTAAATTTTGTTCTTGGAAGAAATCTAAACAGTACATATGTAGAAACAATTCATAAGATCAGAACGTATAAAGAACTCGATCAGTGCCAGTATTTTTAATGCATTAAGCTTCTTTATTTTTTATGAGTAATTTATTGATTTTATTAGTTGTTCGTAATCAAAGAATTTCGTGTCGCAGTGATAAATACATTCTGCAGATGTTGCAATAGAATGCGTAATATTGCCAAGGACAAGTCCTGCTAGATTGAATTGAATTGAAAATGATTTTATTTGAGTGGGCGAGTTTCAGCCGGTGGCTACTCTACCACCTAGCCCCTGTCAACAGAAATACAAATGCAAATACAATATATGAAAATTTAATTAAATACAACAAGAGAAATAATTGATTTATAAATAAAGAAAGAAAAGAAAAAAGTAGAGATACAAAATCAGTATAATAATGAAGATTAAACAAAAAAATAAACAAGAAAACACCTATACAAATTACA
>JAGDQP010012211.1:24069-50896 GCA_022664845.1 Lepisma saccharinum
AGAAGTGTCTTTACCAGTTTGTTGTCAATTACACAATTAGGATCATCTTGTAGTTCAATCACACGGTGCTAACATTTCGAAAGCCTCGCTGTTTATTTTATCATCGTTCACTCCCAGAAGGATATTTAAAGTATCGTCGTATCGTCTTTGCTTTCTTACATAAATGTAACTTGTATCTGATGCTTTACGATTGAAGTATTCCATGCGACACAGGTCGTGATATCTACATGACATCTGCAGTAATATTATATCCTCAACTGTCTGGCAAATGCATAGCCACATGTAAACACTGTGCCTCTCCTCGTTGGCTTGTTACAGTAGTTTCACCGTCATATTTCTTTCACTGACTCGAAACAGCTTACTTTTCTTCTTGTAAACCTTTTGACAGAAGATTCACAATTTCATGAATGTCTTTGGTTCCACTGACCGTGCTTTCCTCACACTTTCTGTAGATAACATGAGAATCACTTGTTGTTTTCCCGTCATTCGAAACATTTTGACACTTCTTTTCAACCTGTGCTAGGTTATGCTCACTGCAATACGATGCGTAATATATTCTATGATACTTTACTGCTTCCTTATTGAATCCAGTTGCACATATTGTCTTTGAAAGTTCATTCTTACGCCTTCGAGATGATTCTACAAGCTTTGTAGTACTGCTGACCGCGAGATTTTGAGCCATCCAAGTTCCGCATATTACACAAGCATCTGCATCTTTGGTACCTGCTCGCACAAGTGGAATTATTAAACTTGTCATCTTCAAGAAATCACACTGCAAAGGAAAAAAGCCCTGCTAAAATCTTTAACAAATTCTACCTCACTACTCAGCTAAATTTACCACACAGAAACCTGACTGCATATCATTTCGGATTTTGTTAGATACCAACAACATAACAAACACCTCAGATTCTCCGTTAAATGTACTTTCTACACACACTTACCGTGGCGTCTGGACTAGACAAATGTCGACCTGACATTTCTAAAAAGGTTACCCTATTTGCGTCAGATAATACCATAATAAAGCTTAGACGTATATACAAAGTACAGTCACTAAACATATCTGGAAATATAGACAAATGAGGAAAGTGCGTTTACACTAAGTTAAGAAACCAAGTGTTCCAGAAGAGAGTGAGGAGACGAAATACGAGGAAAGCTCGAAAATTGGTTGAAACGGATGGAGATACTTCAGGTCTTAAGGTGGTACTTAGAGATTTTAGTAGAAGATTTGAAATGAATTTTTAAGACCTTTACGCAACTATACCCTCAGGTAAGATTCACGAAGTAAGGAAATAGAAATATTATTTGATTATCTAAAAATAATAAGTGTAGTTTTATGCATAGACCTTCGATTAAAAATATGAAATAGTAAAATATTGTTTATCCTTTCATTCTTGACGGGGAAAATCGAGACAATCTGCGTCCCGACCAAGATTGAATCGGAACACAAAACAACGGGCCAAAAATCGGGACTGGTGGCAATCCTGGTTACAACCAAAACTGTCAGTAGTGGTAAATGTATTGAGATGTACTGGAACCTTAGCATTCATGTAAATAAGTAGTCTTACACTGCATAATTATGATCTTAATGTTTCTCAAGAGGAGTCAATAGGAGTCATAGAAGAATGTAGTTGAGTAAATTTTAGTTTGAGCACCTCGGGTGAAGTTGTAACGACGAAATACAGATATTCAAAGTTAAGTTCAGAGTACAAAACATTAACCATAGCGACTGAAATAATGAGAAACCAGTTGTTGAAAGATATTTGAAGGTTTCGCACATAATTTGTAATCAAACCTTTTGGTCATGGTTTGAAAAGTTTACTTGATATGATGATAGCTATATTAGAACAAAAATATGCTTGTCGACTCTGAGATAGCATACGTTTTGATAGAAATATATCTGTTGAAGAAAACAATGTGTTTAATTATTTAATTACTTTTCTTTGGGCTATAGTTAAGATTACGGATTCAGACAATCTAGACTTAATATATAGATATTAGGCTGCATGCGATCTAACGTTATCCGTACATCACACTGGATTAGGTTTGATGTTATTATTGAGTCCCCTTGTTGGTTCTAGTTTTTAAAGCTCAGAAGGTTGCCTAAGATAAACACTTGCTTTGTAAACAAATAGTTTGGACGACTTTAGATTTATTTAATAGAAACCAAAGGAATCATAATTTATTTGAAGCTATGTTTAATAAAAATATTTGTTTGCTTTGACTTGACTTGTAAGTTTATGAGTACCGGTATGTAGTAAAACCATTTTAAGTTGTCTTAATTAAAGAGATTTATTTCTTTACTGCTAAATATGTAATCATGCTCTTTCCTAATTTGTACTAAGAGTCTTTATTGCATACCATTTTCACAGTTTATTCTGGGTCCTTTCTCTCCCTTCTTTTCTCCCTAATTTTATGACTCGTACGAGCTATAACAGGTATTTCCAAAAACTTGAAGGAGGTCAGGGTAGTTAGTCCCTATTGAGATGCAATTCATTCAGCAGTATTCCTTGGTTTTTCTGCTCCATTTAGCCCCATTCTACGCATGTCACCTGCATCCTTCCTCAGGAGCTGTTTGGAGTAACCGTCCCTGCCCCCGCTCTTTTCACTTGCTTCATTCTGTGCTCTTGTAATTAAGTGACCTTGTTTTTCGCAAAAGGCGAAGTCAAAACTCATAGCGAATTTATGACCCTATTTGTTAAACAAGCGAATATTGCAAACGTAGACGAGAGAGAAATACAGTGCGAGTCTGAAGCTGCTGGGGGTGGGGATAGCAAATGGTTTGTGTGTCTAATGGCATGAGGGGGAGAGGAGGAGGAGGAGGAGTTGTCGTTCCTGAGAGGATGAGAGAGAGAAGGTTACGCCTTCTATTCGGGATGGAATCATGGACATTTTCCTTGCTAGGACGACAGTGAAGAAGAGAACTCGAGAAGCTGAAGGAGAAGAAAAAAATGGAAGCTAAAGAATGAATTTGAAGCAACTAGAAAGGAATGGCGTTAGGAAGAAAAAGATGACTGCGTTGTTGCGTGACGCGAATTCCTGAAATTCATAACAATCTTCAGCACCTTGAAGAAATTGTGTCACATTAACAGAAAAAAATCTAACGAAAGTTCAGGTGTTCGTTAAATCCTTTCGGGCAGATTTCGGTTCTACAGGTGTATCTGTTCCATTCCATTTTGTTTTCTATGCATCAACTGAAATTATATGTTTCAGTTTTGTACAATCTTACGTTACAAATCGTCTTTGTTTGTAACCTTTTGACACTGTTTGTGAGAAAAACAATTATGAAGTTAACATACCTGGTCCTAATTTAAGGTACCACTGTGGCATTCGTCTGGTCTGAGTGAATGACAGAGGAAATTCAGTTAAGACTGTCGCCATGAGCAATGAATGAAACTGGGCACAATCCCAAGAGACTATCTGTAGTCAGTGAAGGGGATGCATTATTATTATCATTGTAGGCAGTGTTTTGACTTTGGAAATAATCCCGGAGCTAAAGATGTACAAAGTCCATAAATAAATTGAAAATTCACTTTGGAACTAAAAGAAAGAACACAATTCTCTTTAAAATGCAAGATAAATGAAGAGTAGCTACAGGTAAAGAATGTTATTTCTCGTAAAACGCATTTTAAAATCCAAATCTCTCACTTACTCCCATGTATTTAATATTCTTAAAACCGCAAATAACTTGGTGATTGTGTATTCATTTGGACTGAAACTTTCCAGACGGGTTGCTATCATTATATAGTACTTGTTACGAGTACAAACTATTTTTTTTTAACAAAAAGTAGACATTCCGCCTTCTTTCCTTGTACTCTTTTAATATTAAATAATATTTTATATTTTCTCTTCTATCTTCTTCCTATTCGACTGCCCCCTTGCGGTAGTTATTCAGAGTTACAACACGTGACCGAAAGATGTCCAGTGTTAGCCCCGAGCATTCTTAATTTGGTTCTGCTAAGTATTACACGCATGATTTAAATTATACGAACTCAAAATATCAATGTTATGTTTCTTCTCATTGTTATTGGGGGTTTGTTCTGTGGATTAAATTCTAACAATAGTAATACAATTCGACATGTGTAAACCTATGCTTCAACTGTATGTTTTAATAATATGGAACTAGAATAACCCTAGTATGCAAAGAAACACGATCAGTTCATTTCTCTAGTTGATCAGAGGGGATTTTATTTCTATAAATAAATCTGCAGTGTAATCAGTACAAAGATATAGTCGAAGATGTGTCTGGTTTCATTGCCAGAGGCGTCATTTAGGGAGGGCAGGGGAGGGCAATTGCCATCCCCGGAGTTTGAGAATATAAGCAAACTAAAACTAAAAAAAAGAACTTCTTAGAAAAGATAAGTTAAACCGACATAAAAACACACTGAAAAGTAATCCAAAATACTATTTTTTTTTTCAATTTCGTTTTTTTTTTGTAGAAGTCCGGAACTAAATTTATAACTAAAACAACTATTTGTAACGCTACGCAATGTGGGTTAGTGAATGTTAATTGTCTCTTATAGTAATTAATTTGCCGCCGATCTCATACAGAAAATCGAAAATGAGAAAAAGATTTGAAGAAATATTTTTATTTTTACTTATAGTGCGTTTTTATGTTGGGCGTTATTTTCGTGTTCTGTAAAGAAATTAATATCCATATACTCTGTTCCTTTCATATTAGTATCACTTAAGAATGATTTCGCGTCAAGAGAGTTCAGAGTGACTGACAGCTATGGCGGACAGAAACCATAGCAACCAATAAATAACTGACCTTAAATCATAAATTATTAAGACTGTTAGACTGTAAAACTATATTGTATTACAAATATTATAATAAAACATCAATTATTAAAACGAATGCGCAATGGATGGGCATAATTAGCCATTTCCGCGCTAGACTATACAAAATACGAATACGAAAAATACGTCTGCATGGAGTTACAATTGCATCGCCGAGAAACCCTGTGCGGTGCATGTCCAACATTGACTAGACTTATCATAACAGGGATTCTCAAAGGGTGTTCACTGACACACTAGTACTTGCCTGCCCCATGCCGCGCCGCGAGAACACAAATACTTTTATTAAAATGGTAAAATAAAGGAAAAGTGAAATATAAATTGAATATCTTTAAGAACGTTATTTATTACTTATGTATTACTTTGTATTACTTATGTATGACTCCGTACTTTATAGGTCTGTAACTGTTCATAGCATGAAAATAAACAGTACATTATATATTATATTAATACAAGAGGAACAGTACATTGTAAATAGCAAATTGGAATTCATAAAATTATTGAGTCGGTTCTGTTAAAAATATCTAGCTAGCTTTTGTTAGTTTTAAAATAATTAGTTTGTTTTACTTTTACTTTGGTTTAGCTCGGTGGCTTGTTCATTTTCTACGCACTTGTTACATTTCAGTGCGTAGTATTAAGGAGCATCGTAAAGCACAGCAGTGTGCTTTTTCAGAATGTATTTTTGAGAATGATTATAATATAAGTGTTAGTAGGCTTCTTTTTGTGTTTTCTTTCCTGGACATTTCTGAGTCGTTTGGCTTGAGATATGGCCAAGTTTAGTTTTGTAGAATTCCCAGATGACAGGACAGCTTGCATAGGCTTTCCGCGAGGATTTTCAGTTTAGGAGGAGGGGTGTAACGTGGAATTTTGTACGGCTTTTATCGATTTTTAACCGCAAAATTATTAGAGTTGGGGAACTTGTCGAGAATTCGAGGGGTGACATACGTGTGTGTTTGTGTCTCTGGCGGAATAACTTAGCTTGTGTCATCTATGTCCAATATTGAGTAATCTTGTTTATTTTTCATAATAGCTATTCTTTTTTTTTGAATATTGCCCTTTTTTGTGCTAAGTATACCAAGTAGTATTTTTTAAAATCAATATTGGCAGTGTGCTACGTAAGCGGTTGGCCCTTTTGGGTCAATTTTAAACCTGTCCGTTTTTATATTTCTTCCTGGATGTATATATATTGCTTGGACTGAATGTATATAATATATTGGTGGGCACTCTTTGTTTCATATCTCAGGGCGCCCAGGGCCTATATGTCGCGGAAGTCAAAATTACCAAGTAGGTGAGATTAGAAAATTTTCTTTACATTAACCTTTAAGGGAATTTTACGTTCTAGTTTTTGCTTAGATTTCCCTTCTGAAGGTTAATCAATGTGGGGTATTACGTGTTTTGTAAGGTGAATTTCGTTTGTTTCACAAGTTCTGGTTTTCCTGAAAAGGTGTGGTGGCCTTAAGGGAGGTATTTGCTTTTTAAACTTTCGTTCATAAGTTTTGTTTTCCCTTTCTGTAAGAGATAAAAATTTTGTTTTGTACAGAGGAAGTCCAGTGCTATTGTTTTTGCTTTGGCTTCCCCAGTTTCGTGGGTTCAATGTACAAATAGTTTTTTTGTGCCTATTTCGATGTGCAGATCCAATTTTTATTCAAGTTGTGGAATAACATCATTATAAGATTTTTGAAACCACAATTTTTACTTTACCTGTGACATCATGCAGAATGTCGTGAGTTAATTGGTTGAGTTCTTGTTGAGATTTTTTGTTACCCACAACAAGACTTCAAGCTGTTTTGCCTATTGCGATGAGAATTTTTTTTACTGAGTCTCTTCCTTCTACTAGCCTGCCTCAGTATCAGCGGATGTAAAATTTTTGCCTATAGCCGGACTTGAATTTGGATTATTTCGTGGTTTCCACCTCAAGACACTAAGGTCAATATGATATGTCCACAGTATAGAAGACTGCTTTAATCGGCTATTTATTTTTAACTTGTCATTAAGAACTTTTGTGACTGCCGATCACACTACCGTTAACGAATACTTTTTTCTGTTCTAAAAAGTCTGAAAATCACTTTCGGTCTTGAATTCGCGATGATCGGCTCGCTTCGTTGATGATTTTGCTGTAGATTAGAAAGAGATTAAGAAAATTTCTATTAACGATCTTGCTAATGATTGCTAAAGTGAAGCTAGGACTCCCTTTGAAACATTAAAGTATTTCATCTACTGTAACACTTTACAATTAAAACTTCCTTACTTTTTATATCAGTGTTACTTGTTTTACCTATATCATATTAACAGCGAAGAGATGCATATGATTTACATACAGGGATTTCGCCAGGATTGTCAGTTTGGGGGGTATAAAGTCCAAATTGGGAGCGTCTAAGATGAGTTTTGCACGTTTTCTGTATATTTTTGACCGTACTGTTTTAACGTCAGGGATGCTCTCAAGGATTGTCAGTTTGGGGGGTGTAAAGTCCAAATTGGGAGCGTGTAAGAGGAGTTTTGCACGTTTTCTGTATATTTTTGACCGTACTGTTTTAACGTCAGGGATGCTCTCAAGGATTTGGGGGTGAAAATACCACAGGGGGGGGGGGGTGGCGGAATAACTGATTACAGCAGAGTATGAAGTAAAAACTACGTTCGGAAATAGATGGGATGCGCCAAGCGATATAGCATATAAGGTGTTTTCCTAAATAATCTTGCCCCACCCCCTTCCCCAAGTAAAAACTGAAATGACGCCACTGTCCATTGTTGTGAGGACAGATTGAAATAGTGACTGCGAATGTATTTTAAATCCCATCCTTAGAACATTTCCTGCATTCAATAAAAGACAATATCAAACTACCATAGGTTAACCTTGCCCAGGAACCTACAAAGTATCTATTGTAAACTAGACGTGTAATTGCCGACGACCGCCGATCAACAATTCTTGCCCTTGCACCAACTGCATTTAGAGAATATATGTTACATTAAGTTGTTAGTCATTCATGCATGGTTAATTGGAAGTTCTTTGCACATAGCTAAGAGTAAAGTATGCTAGCCCAGTACTATATAGTTAGGGTTATGAGATACGAAAAACATGTCTTTACAGTTCCATAAAAGTTACATAGTTCACAAAAAACATGCTAAGAACATAGACTCGTGCAAACATAACACAAAACATATAACATTGACAAAAATAAATAAACAAACATATAAATATAACATAAAACATGCATTACTGTGCGTCACTACTTTTCAAGGTCATTGCTTAATTACAGCGTGAGTTTGAAAAAGAGAAGAATAAATAAAATATGAAGTAGTTAGCTATAAGAACACATTCAAATCTTTTTAACTGACAGCTTTAAATGTGAATTTTGTTAGTACGAAGATGTAACCAGTTTGAATGTTAGGTTCATTAATTCATATTTCCGTCGATAGTGGCAATGGTTTGTAAGATTTGAGTAAAGCTTTTAATAGTTTTTTTTTCGAGAGTGTTCATATTTGGAACATTGACAATTAAATGTAATCCATATCTTCTACGTAAGTATTGTCAACACAATTGAAGACCTGAATTGCAAAAGATCCCAAGTCCACTTTTTTCGTATTTGTATTTTTTTCTGTTCCTCGGTATCTATGTCCCAAGGACTATCCACTTGCATAAATATTACATCCTAATCCCAACTCAGAAACCTTTTTTTTTAATACGAAATAATTTCAGCTTACAAAGACCTTGGACTGTTTTTTGTTCCTTCTGGAAACAATATTCCAGTGGACTTGGTGATGTTTTGCAATTCAGGTCTTCAATTGCTTGTGCATCAACGACATTGATCTTATGTAGGTGTGCATTGGTGGTAGTATGACGTGATCGAATTCTTGTCAATAACGTGATAACTTGTCTCGGAGCTATTCACTGAACAAACCAGAGTTTGTGTAATTCCAGGTCTATATGAGGTTTAAGAAGTTGTTGATTGAGACTAGGAGTCAAACAGATCCAGTCTAGCTATTGCATTCTGAATTTATTCTTTACCGGATTTAGATGGTCGGTCCAGGGTACTTAATTTTCTAAAATTTGAGGCAACTTCGTAGCAGACAATTCAAAAGTTCCATCAATGCCGATTTTTTCTTCTTTGTTCATTGTTGAAAACACTTGATTGTTGTTGTGAATATCGAAACCTATAACAATGAAACTCTTGAATTAGTTATGCACTTTCTTCCCTGAAAGTTTGAACTCTCTAAGCTTGAATTTGTTGGAGCAGCATTGAAATTTCGTGTAAACGATAAAAATACATTAGAGATAATCGGAGGTGGTGTTGCCATCTTTTGTTGGAGAGCGTTGCTTTACATTAACCTTAACGTATTTGCTAAAAGGACGTATTTAAAATCACAAGATTCGAGGCTCGAGTTGAGCCGCAGACTAGCGCGAAATTTTCCACCTGTACATGAAGACGATTAAGGACGGGCAACGGAATAAAGGCAGGATGTAATCAAGATCGTTATTCCCCTAAAACAACTGTAAAGGTATACGTAATTAAATTTATTAAAACAGTAAATATGTCTTAGTGAGAAATGCTGTTTTCGTGTAGCGATCATTATGGATTTCCGATACACATCACCATTGATTTCCGATATTGACAATTTATATATATATATATGTTCGAAAATAACAACATTGATTGTAATCCCAAATCGTGTGTTACTGAAATCATCCGATATCCGTGCTACTGGGAATATTACTTTTGAGTTGATATTTTATAATATGGCCCTAGCCCTCTTCCTGCTTATCCCTATTTGTCCCCTGCTAAGAAAGAAGGTTGGAGACCCCCTGCTGTATAGAATACAATAGTGAAAGTTACTACGGCGATCAGCTTGTGGGTTTTATAAACTTAGAGCGTGCTCTGTATATAGTTAATTGTATAAACTTTCGTTAGATGAATCTATATATACAAATCATCTGAAGAGAATAACATACCTCCTCATCTTGCGTTTCATCCTTCACTTTTGCTATCTTCTCTTCAAAATTTAGATAGATTCCATTTACATATTCCACTTTTCATCGTCTAGTTCCTAAAGTACTATACGTGTATCCATTTCTTCAAAATATAAGACATACAACGAAATGAAATAAATAAGTTCTATATATCCAGTTCTCTTATTCATACACACAAAAAAACAGAATATACAAAAATAAAAAAAGTTGATATATTTTTTTAAAGAATGTGTGTCTCAGATGCACTCATTAATATCTACACAAATGTAAGTGTGTAAAAAATATTATACTGCATTTAGATTATAATGAGAATGTAATAGATATCTTTGACACGGGAGGTATAACGAGGTTTACGTGTACATTTTTTTTTAAATATACAATATATATAAAAAAAACAGGCATTTGATCGAATAGTACATTAGGTCTTGTAGTATCAATATTGAAACCTTGAACGTACTTCAACACGAACTAAAGATACCGAATAGTCAGAAATACAACGTCATTCAATTGAATTTAGTGAGACTACTTTTACGTAAGAATTTTTTTTCTCAGCGCAGTGTTTTTCAATAATTGAATATCTTCTGTATACATGTTCACATAAATTAGTGTTTCAATACACTTTGTACTTTTCAATAGCATCGTATATATATAAAAAATAATAATGGTGTGAGCAGAGAAAGAATTCCAGTGATATAGCGTGTTCCTTTACCTAGAACTAATAAAGAACCTATTATTACATTTTTTTTTCACTTCTCTTGTTATATGTTGAAAAAAACTTAATGCGAAAAATCAGTGTGAGTCGTAGTTTCTCCAATCACATGGAGATATGTGTGGAAGAGGAGCAAATTTATAAAAGTGATTTTAATTCTTATACATAAATACGGGGACAAGTCAGTAGGTAGTTTACAATCCAATCTAGTACAAGTCAGTTGTCACCAAATTATTACATGCATTTCATACTTATGCAGTCATTTGTAACCTATTTAGTGAATGTCCCTCGTATATATGAAGGTAACTTTACATGTCTTTTTCAGTTGGTTAACGTCCTGCATTTTAAGAAAAATCACGAAAAAAATCACTATATAAACTCCAAACGTCGTCATCCGGTCCTCTCTGAGCCTTATTTGTGCATGATGTTTCAGTATATGGAGCCAGGATTTTATTTGTTTGGGAGTAAAAATAAATATTTATAAAAAGAACTTTAGCTGTTTACAACATATTTACCAATATCGTTATTCCAGATTCGATTCCCGACTGAGAGAGTTCGTATATACTATTTTGTCTTTGTTCTCATCTCAAAATCTCTCAGCTTTAGCTTCACATATTCTTACTTTTATCTTCTCTCTCTTATTCTCTTTCTATCTGTTCCTCTGACACAAACACACACACACAAGAACACAAACACATACGTACATAGAAACCTCACACACCATAGAGCAGTGAGAAAGCTTTGAAATCGCCCGAAGACACCATAAGTTTACTTTCGATTCCCTTGCAAAGATGCCAACGACGCATTTTGTCCCATAATCCCTTGCGCTTTTCCCTTCGGTGTTTTAAATCACACTGAATCTCTTGTTCTTAATACAAAAAAGAAATAAAGAGAATATATATATATATAAAGTAGTTTGTAGAAAGGAAAAACCAATACCTATAGGAACGAATTCAAGCATCACATCAGACGTACGTTGTTTCCTGTTCCATGTTTTTCACACGAACAAAAACTCAATTTTCTACGAATTTGTTATTACAGGAACAAATAAACTGATATTCAGAATACAAGGTATTCTGTTTTCAGGGTTATTATTTAGATACAAACAGCGTCTTCTTCGGCTAGTTACTTTATAATTTCCTTTTTATATCACTTTAAGAGGGTATGAAATCACTTCGCTTGCTCATAAGGGAAGCCCGAAAGTCGTGAGCTATATTTTATTCAAAATGGGTTTCCTGACTAATCTCGGATCGATAATTAGTGTGGTGATAGTCACTCATTTCGGAAATGCGTTGTTTGTCCCCTACGCTTTGGTAAACTTGTCACGCCGAGCCTGAAATTGATGGATAAAGCGTTATATATTCTGAATGTATGTTCTGTGACATCTCAAATGAGATATATACGAAAGCAAAACGTCAATTGGTGGGCGCATGCTGCACAGTAACGTGCCAGCCAAAAGTTTTATTTAGCCTACATAATCCCTTAATTCCGGCTCGGCGTGAAAAATTTACCAAAGTCTAGGGGACAAACAACTCATTTCCGAAACGAGTGACTATCACCACACTAAATCCCTACTCAAAATAAGTCAGAAAAGAAAACCATAAAAGTCTAGCTTTCACGACTTAAGGACTTCCCTTACCCTTGTCCCTTACCATTTACTATTTATTTTACTTAATGACTGAGTGGAACTATCAATCATATCAGTATCCAGTCACAAACCCATTCCAGGAGACGTATTACCTGGACAGGTCCTTAAAATTCAGGGAAATTGTTTACATGTTACATTTCTGATTTATGGTCAATATGAATTTTTGAAATCTTAGGCCATAGAGAAAAGAACATTATATGAAGCATCAACTCAGTATAAACTATCATTGTTCATCACACGTTAGTGACATCTGTACAGAGTACGGGGAAATCATGGCTAGTGCCAGACCTGAATTTTTTCGTTTACTCACTAGATGGCAACGTAGTAAATTTGCCTTTATGCTTTTCATGAAAAGACGAGCCAACTATTTCCTACTACAAGCTTCATTAAAATTAAAAATTAGCACTGCCGTTTCTTTTTTCATGCAATTATCAACTGTTTCATAAACAGATTTCTAGTTTAACAATGATGCTCATTATTGAATTGTATACTTATAAACCCTACAATCTCGTAGACTAGTATGAGTTTATCAGTTTGGAAAGAATTATATTTCGAAATTGATGTACTCCTGTAGGATTATCAATTGACATCAATTGACTCGTTCTTTTGGAACATTATCTTAATACTTTGGATAATAAAGTTAAAATAGAATTAAGACTAGCAACCAATCGAGCGCGGAGGTTTATCGAAAGTGTCATCGGAAGGTTATAGATGCAAACCTCGGATCCATCTTAACCTTCACACATGAAGAAAAAATATATCATGATTTGTTTAACAGTATTATTTCTTAGACAAAATATTCTACTTCATATTTTCTGTCAACGTTAAATTTCCTAAACGTTATTTTCGTAAATCGCACTTTTAAACTGTTAAGAAATAGTTCGCACAGAACTTGCTTTATATCGTAACTTACTAACTTGAGGAATGTTTAATCAAGCTAAGAACACTTTGATCTTAGATTAAACAAATGGTTTGATGAAACATATTAATGAAGGTCTATAACTATCTGTTGTTTAGACTATATGTATTAAATATAGCAGTTATCTAGAGGTTTAATACTACATTTGATTATTTTAGATAGGGTTCTACTTAGGAGTTGTTTTATGGCATTTGTACGCATGGATTCTTCAATAATATATATGTTGCTAACAAGGGTAGGAGGAAATGATGGAATTGCTTCAGTAGCTACAAATGTGAAATTTGGATAATCGGATTAAATAGTACAATTAATATCTGCATGTGTAGTAGTATCTTCTTATGGTTAGTTTCGTAGGACTTTAAAGAAGGCGGGTTTCAAGTGCATCTTAAATGCATGCGAGACTGATAAGAATCACTAACCTCTCAAACCAACCTGACCCAAATATCTAGATAACTTATCATATATATCTTACGACCTTAGTATCTCGGTCCGGTCATATTTTTAAAGTAGTCAAATGGAAGTATTAATTTTTAGCAGTGACTATTAAAACTACAGCATGTTTTATTTTTTTCCTTATCACTTTAAATTCTATATTATTATCTATATAAATTCTATAGTGTTTTGCATAAAGTGGCCAAGTCTATTCATTCCAATCTTGCTTCTGATTTAACGTTCTTAATACTGTCAGAAAGATTCATTCATCTTCTTCCTTTCCTGTCGTCTGTAAATGTAAGAATAGTCTTCCGTATACAATTTTTGCATAGCCAATGTCCTAACCAGGTTCTTTTGATTTCTTTCATGCTCTGAGTTGTTATTTCTCTCTTATCCTGTCTCCTCAATACTTCATCACGTATCTTATGAACCCTGCTGTACAAACCTCCTCTATATCAACATTTCAAAACTTCTAATTTACTTTCAACTTTCTTTCTAGTCAACATTTAGGCTTGATATCACACATTTCTAATATTTACTCTATGTTTCGGTCAATATTGTATTTACCAATGCACAGGATTCTTCTTACTGTTCGTTAAACTATCCTATTTATTATTGTAGCCTTTGTTTCTTATTCACATTTCAAATCCTTACTTACAATTCATACATACATTCCTTTTCACACATGAACTTAAAAATGTATACGTTGCGCATTTCTTCTCCAATTTTAATAATTTTTGTGGATTCTTCTGTTCTAATTATTTCCTGTTCCTCACAGCCGTGCTCGATCTCTTATTTCATATACCATATATAATTCATTATATTCCCTTCATATCAGTCTCTTCAATAAAACAGTAAGTATACGATAATTCATTTAATATTCCTTCACCTAACTTTAATTAATCATGAATTATAGAGCATGTATTTACTGTCTTTTTTAGGTATAAGCATACCCTAAATAAAGACATTACGATATTGCAAATTCTAGAAAACTCGAAGGAAACAAGCAATAGATATCTATCCGGACATGATAATCATTATTTATTATATCGTACCATCTATTGCCCTATTACAGAAATGATAAACTTTTTGGAAATCCCCCTCAATTTTCTTGGAAACGATCAAATCTATGTAGTGGAGTGACTTTATAGTAAAGTAATGACGAAGAGATTTTCATTCAACATTGACAGATAGTTAAGAGTGTGTTGAACACTGTTATATATATTGTTCGCTGTCAAAAGCGCCACAATTTGGGTGCAACGGCATTGAGAGAAACTACAAGTTCTTGGGCAGGAGACTGACGGGAAGACAAATGACAGTAGAAGATGAAGAGAGAGTGCCGACTGGCGGGTGATGAAGGGAACTAAAAAAAAAGAATTGCTCAGGGTTGAGAGAAATAAAGGGATTCCGCTAGCAGTCTTCATCAATCATACGTCACTTCGACCCTTAACAGCACACAGTATAACACTATACTACACTCAACTCGTTCATAAAGGGACACGTTGTTTTCTCGCCTTCTGGCCCCCTGCGTGTTTAATGATCTTCTTTTGTTCATCATTGTTTTTCAAGTATGGGCATTGTGACATAATAAATGAAAATTCTGACTTTAGCTTTCTTTATACCAAAATTAAAATATCACTATGAATTTAGATCAACTGGTGATTTCAGCTACTTCTGATGAATCGTATTCTTTTGTGAGGAAAAGAAATGAAAATTTTCTTTAATAATTGCAAGAGTAGATTATAGCTTAGGGCACTTCCAAAATATGTTGATAAGCTATTTAACTTCACTCTGATTCATGGGATATATAATAAATTTGTGCACAAGAAAACTAACATCTTTTAGCTGGCTTTCCGTCCATTTACAGCGGAAGAAAATGGAAGCTAATCAACAAAATTCATTCCCCTGCCTGACTCCACCATCTCATGTACTTTTTAGCAAATAGTATGGATTAGCCATTCATTTTCTTTCGATCGGAGCTGACTATGAAATAAACAAAAAATATTTAACATGGGTCATCAAGTTACTTAAGGAGCACCTATTTATAAACATTTTGTATCGACTATTTTTAAACCTTTAGTAAAGAAATCTTTAATATTCTCTTTTCCAAAAGCAAATTTAAATTTTGAAAGCTCATTTACAATGTATGGTGTTTCCTGTGGGTGCATGGTAACGCTCGCTGCCTTATTATCTAGGGATTTCCAGTTCGATTCCCTGTTGGGACACTAGAGGCTCGGAACCCACGTTAAACTGTAAGTCCTGTTCTTACATACATAGCATTGTTTCTTGGTTCAAATTTGAAATTCTCTTGATTTTGGCTTGTTAGGCTTGACGTGATATGACAAGTACACTTCAAGCTTGATACAACCTTGACTTTTGCTAGACATAATATACTTGAACTTGACAACCTAATTTCAAGCTTGATTATTTCTGGCCAAAACAAGACACTTAGTGCCTTTGAAAAATCAAGCATAATTCAAGCTTGGTTTAACCTTTTTGCTTGACACGACAAGCATGTTGATTTGAAGTTTCAAGGCCAAAACAAGCTTGATTCAAGATGATTTTGTTATGTTGGTAGGACGCCATCTTCATACGATGGAAGGCAATGCAGATCACCATTGGTTCACCTTGCCTAAAGACGTTCTGGACAGAACCTACATTCGGGCCGAACACCCATCATCATCATGACTACGGCATCGTTTTGATAAGGATATAGATCGCTGTAGTTCTTCTAAATTCACCTATAAACATACGTTACAGTATCAAACGATTCAAGAGACCTTACTATTTCGAACATAACGGATGGTGTCTCTAGCACAGTTTATCTAAAGATTGGTACGTACTGAATCAGTTAACATACTAGTTGGTTCAACTGGCAACTGTAAGGACAACATATCTCTAGGCCGTAGGGTCGAATAACGGTCAGGGATAGGTGAATCAAGCGCATACTTGGCCGAAGAGCGCTGCGTTGCATTGCTAAACGTATTTTCTGTATACGGTTTTTTTAGAACTGTCAGTGGTGAAGATAGTAAGGGGCAGGTAACTCAGTGTTTGTTTAGTAGTACGTGGTCATGGGTAAAGCCGCGAACAATCAGTGGCTTTCGAAAGTCCGCGTTCAGGCTGCGAATGCCTTGTTCGGCTAGTACCATCGTTATACAAAATTTGGTACGCCTCGATGTCTCCGTATTTCTGACACGAGTGCAATGTTGAAGAGTTTTGAAGCTGTTATAGTTGAAGTGAACCCATATCAACGTGCTACTTTAAAAGAAAGAGACAATCGCTTCATTTCATACAAAAGTCCAGTTTAGTCTTGTTTAGCGAATTAAGATTTATCGGCTCTTACTTTTCTTTTCACTTTTATATTGTTTTTAAAATGAAGGACAAACTTGGGTTTTGATCCTGAACCATTTTCAATGTAATAATCTTGAAGAAACTATTTACCAGATCTTGCGTTCTTATAATTATATATCAGAATTAAGGTAAATGTGTTGTGGAGTTAATTGGTGTTAACGCTGATGGAAATGCCTTATTTTATGAATTTTGTATGGGTTATCAATGCTCGACAATGTCAATAAGATGGGCATATCTACATTAAATTGGTAATTCTCAAATGCGGAACTCAGCGAGTTTCATTTGAAAGTAGTGTTAAACAATTGCGTAGCTATTTCATAATTAATGCTTTAATTAAACTCAGTCTTGCAAAGTTGAACTTCTCTTTATGCCTCAGTACGTATGACTGGGTTTACGAACTCACAGACCACTTACATCATAAATAGATATTTATAATTAATTCAAAAAATATATAAGATTGGACGACGAAGTTGTTCAAAGTCTTCTCCTACTGTGGCGTATAAAATGAAGATAAAATTCAATTCTGTTGAGCGTATGAGAGCAATTATTGCGATTTTTCTGCAACACTTTTTTTTGTAATTTATCAGATATGACTAGTAAGGCAATATTGTTCGCTCCTTTTGATTGAAGGTATGATAAAATTGACCTATATTTAGAAAGGTTTGGTTCACATTCTAAAAATAATTGGATGTATTGATAGCGTCTTGAGACAACGATGGTTATGAAAAACTCAAAATTATTGTGAGTCATCAAAAGATCGTAGATCTCGCTTGGGAAAATGTACAAAGCACGTTATTGAAATTATTTGACAGTAAGTCCACTTTTAGGACAGAACGATTCCATGTTCCTGCCATGTTGGAACAACAAGGTCAGCCAGCTTCAGATTACATACAATCGTTTAAATTGAAAGCTGCCAAATGTGATTTCGACACTTTTCTTGATGAAGCACTTATAGATCAATTGATCTTTGGAACATCTGATTCTTCGATAAGCGCTTGTTAGCTATAGACAAATTGACGTTTGATGACGCGGCTGAACTCACGTTTCAACACGAAAACATTGAAAGAGACAGCACGTTGTTTGATCATCATTTCAAGCAAAATTATTTGCAAGATCAAAATGTAAATAAGTTAGAGAGTAGTCGCTCGCAACAATATCGCAAATCTATCGTGCGTGATCAAGAGAAAATGGTAGTCAATTGTTCTTTTTGTGGACGTACGCACAAACAAAAGCAATATTCCACATTTAATAAATTCTGTGAATTTTGTGGGAAAAAGGGGCATTTTAAGTCTGCATGTTATAATCAAAAGCAAATGAGAAACATGAACATGAGGTAAAACTGTTTAATGAAAGACAAGTAAAACTTGACAAAGAAGTCGGGGATCATCAAGCTTTGGAATAGACGATATCTGGGTCAATTTAGTGGAAACTAATACTAAAGTCGTGAGATCAGCTCCAAACATGATACGTTTTCTTGTGCATGAGCAATCGTTCAGCGCTATAATCGATACTGGTGCAGAACCTAATTTGATCGATATAGACACAATAGAAAGTATAAATGGAAATGGGAAACGCTGGAACAAATTGTATTGGTAACTGATATTAGTCATAACAAATTTGAACTATTTGGAAAAATAATTTTGCTATGTATACAGGAATGATATGTTCTTTGTCGAATAGTGGATAAGCAGTCAACCATTACTTTTTTCAATCTTTGGTAGACATGGTCTTCATATAGTTTTCCCGAACTGGAGACGACCTATTAGATTCCGAAGGTGTAATTGCAGTAATAACAGGAACAGAGATTCTAATATATAGGTGCGACATATATCTGAATATTCAACTGAAGATAGTTTGGAACGTAAGACGAATAACAATATAAAGTGTCAAAATAATCAAAGGAATATCTGGGAACTGCCTCAAGTAAACAAAGTTGCTGGCAATACTTGGCGTTCAATTAACACAGAAATGCATCAGCTAAGAGCTGTGGTAGATAACATTACAAAGTTATTGACGGCTACAAAATAATTTCCAAAGGAGAATCAGTCGAGTATTGAGAATCTAACCATGAGTAAGTGAACTGAAACTTCTGGATCACTGATTCATAAGGTAGAGCTAAGTGGCATGATAGAGAAGAGCAATCATAAGATTCTCGATGGCGGTAAAGATGAAACATTGAAGCAGAAGAAGACAACAGTCAATGCTGAGATGAACCCAAAAATATTGATGATGTCTTAATAGTGTTAGGTAATGGTAAATTCTTAGAAAGAGAAGAGTTAATTTTTAAGAAATAATATAGGAGATGTGGCTACAACGAGGATTTGTAGAGGAAATAGATAAAGACATAAAAAGACTGAAACAAGCCTTAGGATGGTTTTAAGCTCATTGATAAATATGGTAATTAGGAACTTTTATGGTTTTGTTGTTTTATCAGAAAACATTTGGCATATTATTATATATGGTGTTGATACTTCTACAAAAATATTGTGATGGTGTTATGGCATGTTTATTATGTGGATATGGAACTACTGCACTTGATGCTATTGTGAAACATAAAGTGATATTTGTGTTATAACAAACTACATTGTTTGTATGTTATATTTTCAGTTTGAGGAGTATTCAAAACTCTATTTTAATTGCAGATTGTTTAAAAACTGAAATCAGGTGAAAGGATGCTATGATTGTGGAACAGATGGTCATTTATTTACATGGTGCTAATTTTTATTATTGTAAGTGAGAGAAACACACTGGATATCAATGTAAGTATGGACACTAATTTGTCAATTCTTTTTCAGAGAGAAGGAGTGACATTGTTATAGTTGAAGTGAGTCCATAAAAATGTGTTACTTTGAAAGAACGAAACTTTCGCTTCATTTCAAACAAAAGTCCAGTTTACCTTTGTTTAGCGAATTAAAATTTCTCTGCTCTTACTTTTCTTTTCACTTTTATATCATTTTAAAAATGAAAGACAATCTTGGGCTTTGATCCTTAACCATTTTCAATGTAATAATCTTGAAGGAACTATTTGTAAGATGTCGCGTTCTTATAATTATATATCAGGTAAATGTGTAGTTAATTTTGGTGTTAACTTTGATTGAAATGCCTTATTCAATGAATTTTATATGAGTTGTCAATGCTCGACAAAGTCAATAAGAAGGTTGTGCAAACAAATATTATGAATTGAAGCACGTTCAGATAAATGTGTTTGCGTTTGTTCAGAACTTATTAAGTGAAGTGGCATTTCATTCAGTGTCCAAGCATTTGCACATTAAATGGGTAATTCTCAAATGCGTAACTCAGCGCGTTTCATTTGAAAGTAGTATTGAACAAATATGTAGCTATTTCATAATTAATGTGTTAATGTACTTAAGTAATATGATACTCAGTCTTGCAAAGTTGAATTCCTCTTTATTCCTCAGTGCTTATGACTGGATTTATGAACTCACATAAATAGATATTTATCATTAATACAAAAATATATAAGAGAAACATCAGAAAACATCAGATAGACTAAGATTCTTAGATGTTTATGAAGAAATATGCGTACAGTTATCAACGGTAATTCGACCTCTGATGGTTCGACTCCTCGCATAATCCGACCATAACGTATATTGAGGAATGTCAGAGGATGTCTGTACTTGACCTTGAAACACTTAAGGCAGTTAGCTGGTGACACTTGACCAGTGTGCTTTGATGCTTTGCTTTACGAGTGTTTGTTGATAAGGTGTACAGTTTCTGTAATGAAAATCAGGTTTCAGTGTAGTGTACTCATGTACTAGAAATACTGTATTAAATCTTATTACAAATCACTTGAGACATTCGAAATTGTCATAGTTGTCAAGTGGATTTCTTTTTGTACCTCTGATATTCAGACCTATTTAGCGATTTAACCATACCATCAGTCCTATAGGTGACTGATTAACGGATCTCTTCTGTACATGTGATGGAGAGCTTCTAAGTTGGCTTGTGCATATGTGAAACAGAACATTTAATGGACGTCAAATATAAAAAATGAAAGCAGTATTGACATTTACGTAAATTGCACAGTGTGTACCCATTCTTTGCAAATAAATCATACGTCCAGGTATGCAAGGTATTCGTCGTGATTTATTATTCGTTTTGTACCAAGGTTTTACTCCAGCCTGTGTTACAATTAGAACAATATAACTCACACAAGTAACATATGGTATTTCATTTTGTATGTTCATTTGGATAATAAAGTAACCAACAACTCTATATGAACAAACCGTTTTCCAAAATTTGTTTGTTCTTTTTTTCTTGCTTTATACTTCCACCATTACCTTATGTTTATTAAACGCCCCTCAATAGCATCTGGGAGGGTTCTTCTGCCGCTTTGACCGTTTCAGCGCTCACTAGTAAGAAGGAAGGAAGGGAGGGAGGGAAGGAGAGTATTATGATTTTCATTATTTATCAGATCTTAAGATTTCGACATCTCTATCAGCAGATTATGTCATTTTGTCACTATGAAACAGATACACTTTCTTCAGTGAGCTATTTGTCACGGATTCGAACTCAGAATGCTTCACATAAAAAGATCTTGGTCTATTACGCTACGATGACTCGATTGGTAGTGCTCTAATAGCATTGGACAATTACAGAAGACTTGCAACCAGTTGGGCACGTCAAGTAAGCAAATTTACAAACAACTTGACACGACATTTTGCAAGTCACTTGAAACAGACTTAAAACGAAAATGTACTTAGGAAACTTGCACCTATTGTTGTATACGTCCTGGTATTTTTGCTTCAAATTTACAAGTGCGGAATATCACGGTTGGTACGTTTGCAGTAGCTTTGCATCAAGTTAACAAGTATCATATTTGCACTTCAAAGTTTACAGCACGTTTACTTTAAGTAAAAAAGAAACAACTTTGCCATAACAAGCTAGAGTTAGGTTACATGAATACTTGATGCAAGCGTCTATGCTATTAGGTCGTCAGTCTGAGTCATAATTACCTAAAGCAAAATTAAAATTCGAAATGTAGTATTCTGATTAGATTATTCACGATAAATTTATAGCAATTTTAAAAATAGTAGTGGTAGTAAGAGATATTATGTAGCTCAGGTGTAGAGTCCCGTTTAATAGAAATAGAGGACAATATATTTTCAAAACAATATATTATGACCGCACATTTAAGAATAGACACACCGTGTAGAAAAGGTATTCTTTCTACTATTAGTGTATTCTCTTCTATTGCTTTACTTATTTCTTCTTTGACAGTTTTTAATTATAACTGTTTTTCCTTTACAATTCCGTCTTGATTCATGTATGCATCTACCTGTAAATATTTGCAGATTTTGGATATGCAACATATTTTAGTTTCTCTTCTACAAGTGCTAACTTTCTTAACTTTTAAGTGTTAAAGAAATGTCCCCTACCCTAACATGGGAGTACAGCACCATCTCTTGTGCAACCGCGTTTCTAGCAGTTGTTGCCATCATATTCTAATGCTAAGCGTTGAAGCTGACGACGCAATCGGGTGCTTCTACTAAGAATATACCAAAGGTCCTTCGTAGGCTAAAGCAGTTCGTTAAATGTTCAGCCTGTATCCTAGCCGAACGAAAATATAATCTGGTCTTGAATTTTTGTTTCAAGTTATTAGCCATGGTGAGGTCATGGATAATTCCTGCCGAGAGGGTAAACCCACTATAGGGGAAGGGATATTGTAAGTTTGAAGAAGTATGGGATTGAAATAGGCCAAAGAGAGGTGAAAGTAACGCTTTATTAATTTCCATAACAGAGGATCATGATAATAATTTGAGTGTAGGATTTGATGACATCATGAAATGTTTTCACGCCACAGTCACATTTGCTTTGTTACGGAAGACTAGTGTGGGATATCCTCTGTGCCCGGGGCGACGCGAGGCACTGATGGAAGACATGGTGAGCCCTGTCATGGTGTGATATTGGCTGGTGGTTGCCGATCTAGTAAGGCGGTGGGATAAGAGATTTCAGGCTGGTTGGCAGGAAGGATCAAAATATACGCGTACAAGCTGAGTAACAGAACTACTGAACGGGATGTATGAAGTGTAGTATAGGTTGATTGTGGTGCACAATGTCGAGGAAAAGGAGATGGAAGGTTTCGTTGTAGATAGTTAGACGTATATAACGTGTCTGTAAGGTATCTAGGTTGTAAAGTAGGTTCGACTTGGTGACTAGTTCTTAAAATTAGAAGTGAGACGGGGAAGTTTAATTGATGTGCTGTGTTGGATGCTTGTTGTTCTAGGATGTTGAGCTTGTTTGTACTGGGATCCAGGAATGTAACCATAAGTTAGAACTAACTTTGTAAGTATTAAGCACTGCAATTGGCTTAAATATCCATGAAGTACTTATGATTCGTTTCAGAAGATTTAAGGTGTTGTATTCTTTATTGGTGGGTATTTACAGATATGGATACCATGTAAGATGGTGATCACAGATAAGTCCTTTTTGATTCACGAGTTATTTGGATTTTAGTCTGTTGTAGATGTAGGCTTAGGTGACAGATTAGGGTTACGTTGAACTCTGAAACGATGAAAACATTTCGGTGGAATAAAGTTAATTGTCTGAGTTTTAATTTTATTGATAGTAAGTTGCAATTTGAAACACGATTGGTTGACATCATCTATTGAGGTTAACATGGTGCAATTCGTTCGTTAAATGGTTTGCACTGTTGATAAAAAGGCCGTGTCATATATCTATTAATTGAGCTGTTAATTAGATTGTAGTATTGTAAGTCTGAGCTAAACACTATACAGAGTAGGGGCAAGAGAGCGGATACTTGTACTCCAGTATTTACAAAGAAAGGACATGAATTTCTAATGTTGGCATTCGTGCATACTAAGTGGTTAGCTAGAAAGTTCAAAAATATAGGGTATAGGCTATGGGTAAGCGGAATTGAAAAAGTCTCCATAGTTGCTTCTGGTGCTGGATTTTATCGCATGCCTTCTCGAGATCAAATAGCATATGACGGGATTATTTACGGGGGCTTATATTGGTTTATTATGTGATTAGTACGTAGAAGAAGTTGAACATGTTTACTGTATCCTGGATTGAAGCTACCTGATGGTCTCGCATTAGATGTCTATCTTGGAGATCTATATGATGGCGATCGGCAATGATACGTTCTAAGATTTTGCTCACAGTAATGGTCAATTGGGTAGGTTTATATGAGGTGCCGGCGCTTTACGATGACGTTCATTTAGCTGCAGTTCCGGTGAGTCGATTCACTGGATGGTTTCTTGCGAAGTCGGTGTGGAGGGGTGTATATATACCGGTATATCATGTAGATGCAGAACAAATGCATTAGGTTTGTGCTTGTCAGACTTGGAATGCAGCGGTTCATTATTTCATAGTGTTACACCGCTCAAGTGATAGTCTAGATGCCTCAAAAGCACCTGAGAGCAGTATACTGTTAAGTTAAACTGGACTCGATTTCGGAGTCAGCTGTTGAAGTGGTTTCGATTTATATTACGGGAGCGTATAATAATGTACATCGGCCAGGGGTGCTAATCAGCTACTAATGCCCTGTTAATTTCCTGTAAAAGAAGTGCAAATTTTGGAATTGGGAACTTGCATAGTCAAACAATACTCAAACTATAAAGTTCAAGTTAAAGAATGTAAAATGAGGCTTTTATTTACAAACTAAGTTTATGTTAGAAGTCTGAATACATATCCTGAATGTTAATAGTATGTAAAATATTTATCAGTGGCAGTAAGCTATGCAACTAAATTCCAACTAGTGAGATTATAGCTGAATACTCCTACTTTAGTTTAGTTCCAGGTCAAATCAGACTCTTATATATGTCCTGGATAACTTTACTCATCTTGACGCAAATCTAAGTTTTTCGTCGCTACATGCTGAGGCTGGTGGTGGTGATGGGGAACTAGATTCACGTCAATCGACGTTTTCCTTGAAGGTCTTGGTTCAGTTTACGCAAGTACATATATTTTCCAGACTTTAAAGGCTAAAGGATGATTTACACACCACTGAAACTTATTGTTTTTTATATTCTGGCTTTCTTATAAACGAGAATATTATTTACGTTTTTAAGCTGACATACTTTTTAAGCGTTTTCATTCCTCCATACGAGAAATATTTAATAAAGAACCATTTTCACTGTCTTCTTTTGCGAAAGGGGAGAAAGGATAGAAAGCCTCTACACTGTAACAAAATCAAAGATTATGCATCTTAAAGATTTAAATTAGGATTGCTGAAAACTGTATGTAACAATTGTAGTGGATAAATTGCTTTTGTTTTCTTGCCGGTAAGAAGATTAAATCTTTTCCAAAACTTACTTGGATGATCAATGACACACAGTTGATTACAAATGTTAATCTTAATCCATAGTCGTAGTTTACGTACTTTCAGCTAGTTATGAACAATTCATTGGGGTTAACGACACAATTGTAATTGAGGTTGAATTCCTGGTGTGAATCTACTTTCTGAAATTTTGCCTTGATTGGCAGATCAGAGTAAGATATTGTGGCGGTAGGCACAGCGTCCTCGTCGTTGTAGGTATATGTAGTTTGCAAGGTACAATTTGCTTGTAATGCGACAGCGATAATTGATAGTGTTTGGTCAAGTTCGTCTTCGTTCGTTAGTACCTTAGTGATTCGACGGTAATTGCTGTTGTAGTTTCTGTATTTGTTCCAGTCTGCGAGATCCTTGCGGATAGTTGGTCGTTGTGTAGTGACTTTTCTTGTTTGTAGGCGTAGTTGTATAGCTAATTTTATTTAATAGTATACATGATCACTTCCAACAGTATCGTGGAAGTTTATATGGTAGGAGTTTCAGAGATATGGAGAAAGAATAAACATGCTTGGCGTAGTTTGTGAAATTAGATGGGTGGATTGAGGTAGTGGTTGAAGGAGAACCGTGGTATAGTGGGAATATAGTTTCTAAATTGGGTGCGTTGTCAGTCAGATTGACTATGGATATTAACGTCTCACTTATAATGTAAATTCGAAAGATATTAGAGATCTACTAGAAGAACGGAATTGGATAAATAGGACGAAGAGTGATTGATATGCTTTGAAATATAACAAAGATATGAGATACTCGGGTAGTTTTAAATTAGGTATACTATGAAATCGATGTGAATTGTAAGAAGAATGTGGCAACCATAGAGTTATAAAACCTCTCCACTAGAGTCAGGCTTGGCGCTCCTGATGCGGCGCCACTTGAAAGTTGAGCGACACAATGTTTGTTTGGCAACAACACGTATGAGTTGCTATCATACGGCTGCTGTGCTTCGCTCTTTGGTATTATTTTAGTTGATTCGTTTGTATTTGAGAAGAAAATGCCAATCTCCTGTTCAGCTTACGGTTGTACTAAGAAATATAAGAAAGGAAGTAATGTATTGTTTCACAAATAAATGATCATTTAATATTATTCCATGAAAAATGTTTCATTATGTAAGACGTTCTTTCGTGTAGTTTATGTCTGCTAGAAATATAAAAGAAAACACAAATCTTTGATTAGAATTATTTGATGCGAAGGTATTTTATCGTGTTAGATCCATAGTTATAAACAGAAATATACATAAAAATAAGTATTCTTACATTCAGAAATAATGGATCGTTTTTATTTATGCCTATTCTTAATAAAGTTGTTATATTCGTGTAGAAAAAATATATCTGTCTATTTAAAATTTAAATAGTTCTAAGCCCATAATGTGCTGTTGAATTTCATTCATGGCTTTAGGCACCTAAGACTCAGGACGTGATAGGGGAGGGAAAATAATTCGGGAAGATGTCGGCCAGGGCCTATGTTGAAGGTGCTATCCCTGTATTTGCCTGGTGTGCCTGAGCAAAAATCTAAAAAAAAAACCTCACGAGGGAAGTAACAATGAGCTCATATCGGAACCTACCGTAAAATTTCACGCAGAGGAAGCAAGTCCCACAGAAAGACCATACACAAAAAATCAGGTACTCTTTTGAACTGGAAATACCCGAAATGGCATGTTGAAATGTCGCTCACCACTGTCGGCAAGTGCACAATAATAAGTG
>JAGDQP010012212.1:0-14494 GCA_022664845.1 Lepisma saccharinum
ATCTGCATATAATAGTTTCTTAGAATTTACTATACAATCAGGGAGGTCATTTATGAATAATAAAAATAGTAACGGGCCTAAATTTGAGCCCTGAGGTATTCCTGATGTCATTTCAAATTCCTTTGATACAAATTCTCTGTATAGAACGGATTGTACACGGTGTTGTAAGTAAGGTGAAAGAAGTTTGACTAGGTTTTCCGTAAAATTGAAGTGCTTAAGTTTGGCAAGTAATATCCAATGGTCTACTGTGTCAAATGGTTTGGCAAAATCAGTATATACCTAGGTATAACAACGTGACCGCCTTTATCTAACGTTTTAGCTGTAAAATCCGTGATGATTACTAAATTTGTAGACGTTGATTTGTTCTGCATAAATCCATGCTGAGAGTTTGATATTACTGGTCTAACTTGAGTTATGATACGGTGATAGAGATAATTTTCAAAAACTTTAGCGAACGTCGAAAGAATTGTTTTCAGTTTCTTTGATTTTCAATTTCTTTTGAATTACTGGATTTCGGTATTGGGCATACTAAAGACTCTTTCCACTGCTGTGGAAATTTGCATGTGCGTAATGAAAGATTGAATATTATGTGCAACGGATATTTCAATAGTTCCGCACATCCTTTCACTACATAAGGGGGCACGCCATCTGGACCAGTTACCTTTTTAGGCTTTAACTTCTTTATTGCAAGTTAAACTAAACCTTTCTCATACCGTAATGATTCTTATTATAAAAAATACACAATGAACTGAAAATAAATTAATAAAAGAATTAAATTAGTTATTAACTTTAAAATTAATACATATGCGATAGATTTTCAAAGCAAAGAATTAATCAAAGGATTTCACATTAGATGCAAGTCCTATAGTCAATGTTAAGTTTTTTTTTTTATAACAGTCTTAGCGGCCGTAACTCAGTAGAGACCACTGACTTCGGAAGATCGTTGGTTCGCTTAGTGACCACTTATCCTGCACCAAGGAAATGCTAGGATGGTACCTTGAATAAGGCCCGAGTCGATTCCTTCTCACAACTTTTAACGGGGCGTAGTGAGCTTTGTGATGAACAAACACCGTGTATTTCGGTTTTCTCCCATTATCATCCATACGACCTGAGCCTAAAGGCCTTTAAAATTAAATTATTTTAACACGTGAATTCACACTTATACGTTTAATACTCAATGATTCCTCAACTTCTGGCATATCCCTCGGTTTTCGCTTACCAATATCTATAACATCCAGGCATACTTTCATTTGTTTCATTGATTACCTCAAGTTCATTCATCATACACTACACTTGTTTACTTCCTCTTATCTGAACATATAAATCTGACCTTCCAATAGAATATTAATTTAGCCTCCTTCTGTTTCTTTTTTACCGCGACGCATAGTTTCACCATATCAACTCAGTACCTGACATACTTGAAATTAGTAAAAATAATAGAATTTTGTATCAATAGTCTAAATTACCGAGCGGCTGTAGCTTAGTTGTAGAGCGTTGGCTTAGCGGAAGGTTCTGGAAAAGATACCAGCGGCCGCCCAACAAGGCCTAGGTTTTACAACAGTTTTTCCTCAGTCCCACTAGACGAATACTGGGATGGTGCCTACTAACTAGATCGTGGCTGACTACCTACCAACATCCTGTCTCCCATCCTATTCCGACCTGAGTTGCCTAAAGGCCATAAATTCAAAGTACTCTAAATTTTTGTACACCACAAAATGCATTGGATCCATTAGTATACAATCTATTACAATATCGTTTATTATTCACACACACTGTTTTGCACGTAGTTCCTTTGTTTTGGCATCAAGGTCTCATCCACGCCAGTTACTACAGCTTTTTCTAGGGCTGGAGTTCAAATATTTACTTAAGCCTACTTCTAAATGACCGTATATATAAATATTCCCATTTTATTATCCTTAGTTTTTTATCACTAACATACAGGAAGCCAGAAGGCCAATTTAAGGAAAAACTTAAGGAAAAAAAAATACGTACATGTGATAATTAACGTTGTAGTTCTTGAAGAAATCGGCTTAAAAACACATACGGCCAGCTACTCGAAGATCGCGAGTTCGAATCCCACCTCAAGCATGGATGTTTGTGGATGCTCAACTAGGTGTATACGACCAATCGTGACAGGCCGCAGTCAGAGAGTTACTACACTGGCCCATACAAAATAAACTTTAAACTTACTCATTTTCCAACTTTTAGTTCTTCATCTGGTTCGTAGAAAGAAAGACACATGCACACAGACAAGTGAATAAGGCGATAGTGGCGCTACGTAACGGACGATGCATCATACTTTGAACAGGTGAGTAGCGTATTACGGGTAAGTTTTAGGATGGGATAGTATATGGATACATGTACTGATAATGTGGGAAGAGAGAAAGGAAGGAAGGAGGGTTCAGGGTTATTGAAGGTTTAGGCTAGGTTTCATTCTCGCGCTCAACCAGTGAATGAAGGCTTCCTCCCACAGGCGGCGTGTTGAGGTGCTGGTTGAAGGGGCAGATGTGTATTATAGAAATGCGGATGTGTGACTGCGTGTGTAAGTAGACAGAAGCATCAGGTTTATTGATAGCGCAGAAGTGGCGATGGATGTTAACAGGGACGTATTTAGGGGGGGGGGACCCGCCCTCAAACTGTTTTATGGAAAAATAATAGACACATACCCCTCCCAAAACCAGCTTCTGGATACGTGCCCGGTTGTTAATACGAATATTTAAGGCTCCACCTGTTTCCCCAACATAGAAGGCCTCACAGAACTTGCAGTTAGGATGTATATTACGTTAGAGGTGTGGCATGTACCCTTTTAGGATTTAAGCTATGGTGCCCACTAGCAGTATTGATAGTGACCATGGGAGAAGAAGATTGTGTAGGTCCTACATCTGTGTATCCTGCACGTGTGGGCTCAAGTTAGGGGTGGCTGGGGAAAGGATTCGTACGGACCAAGATGTTTCTAAGGTTAAGAGGCTCATAGGTGAAAATAAACAAGCTTTTCCATATGAAACGCTCACACAAAAATACAGAATGGGAACATTGCATAAACACTTACGTCAGTAGCTGAGAAAAGTTTTGCATTTAGATTTTCAAACAGATTTACTCTCTTTAGCAGGATTAGTAAGAATCGACAGTGGTTCGAAATTGGTCAATTCCCATTATTTGCTTCTTTTATTTACTTAATTTAATAACATTGAACACCATGGTTATAATTCTCTTTTTGTGTTCTGTAACACGATACGGAGAGATGTATTCTACGGTCTACCATTCAAAATCAGCTCGGTTGGCACGCAACTTTAACAGGTATGTGTAATAAAAATTTCAAGTGAAATGCCAATGTTTTTATTTGATTATTTTAAAGGGACTATTTTGTGGTAGAACACTGGCGTGATGAGTCTAACCACCAATCAATGCTTGTCAACCCACGTGGATTTGTTTTCGAACTCCATTTTATGAAATACTACTGAAACTAAAGTTTCTTAACGACTTTCACATTGAAATCTCATAGTTCGATTACCTCACTTCACATAATCATCTGTGAGTGAATTTGTTCATCTGTTTGTGCTTTATGCAGAAATACTTGTACACAGTTCGACAAGTAAGATTTTATTCTGACAAAACAGAGAATGCAAAATAGAAACCAATATGTTAGTTCGAGAGAGTAATCCTTCATCTACGACCTGGCAACACCGCATGGTCCCGCGTGAAGCACAACGGGAAATATGACGTTAGTACCAGCAGTAAGTGAAAGGCCTTTGTCACGCCAGCGTCATGGAGCAGAGGGCGAATATCAAGTTCTGTTTCAAACTCGGGAAAAGTGGCACAGAAACTGTTGAGTTGATGCGGAGAGTGTATGGTGATACTTGTTTGTCTCGTGCACAGATATTTAGATGGTATGAACGTTTTAAAGGTGGTGTGGAATCGATTGACGATGAACCTCGGCCGGGTCGTCCAATTTCTGTTGGTAACGAGGAACTGATTGAAAAGGTCCGTGAACGTGTGCAAGAAGATCGTTGTGTGACTGTGAGAATGATGGAAGGTGACTTTGGTGTTAACAGGGAGACAATTCGTAAGATCTTAGTGGAAGATTTAGGCAAGAAGAAGGTCGCAGCGCGGTTTGTGCCACACACATTATCTGATGAACAGAAACAAGCGCGTGTTGATTACGCCCGTGACATCATTGCAACTGCCCGTAGGAAGAAAAATTTCCTTCTGTCCATTGTTGCAGAAGACGAATGTTGGTGTTTTCGTTATGATCCAGCTACTAAACATCAGAGTGCCGAATGGAAGTCTGCAGATTCTCAAAAGGAAAGCAAACTTTGTCTCCAAAAGTCAAAAGTGAAGATAATGCTCATTTGTTTCTACGATAGTAAGGGTATCATTCATCATGAATTTGTACCAGAAGGTCACACAGTTAATGCTCAGTTTTATTTAGGTGTTTTGGAGCGTTTGTTGAAGAGAATACGTCAAGTTCGGAATGAATACTCAATACCAGGTAGCAGGTTCCTTCTCCATGACAAGGCTCCAGCTCACCGAGCAGTACTTGTTGCGGAATATTTGGCCACAAAACAAGTGTGTGTGCTGAATCATCCCCCCTACTCACCAGATATGTCCCCCTGTGACTATTTCCTGTTCCCTAAGCTGAAGTTGCCATTGAAAGGACGACTTTTCGACAGGGTTGAAGACATCCAAGCAGCTGTGACAGCGGCATTACGGGCCATACCACAAACTGAGTTGCACTAGTCATTCCACTCCTTGTGTGATCGTGCCACTCGTATTGATGCAGGAGGGATGTACTTCGAATAATAAATAGGTATTATTCAATTACTTTTGTTTGTTTCGTCAGAATAAAATCAGTCTCATTACTTAATTGTCGGACTGTGTATACTAGTGCAAAGAGCCAATGTACAGTCAGCACCAGCAAAATCATGTATCCAGTGGTCACATTTCTGCTCCAAATAACTTTGGAATGGATACACACATATTTTGGACACCCTATTTGTATATTCAATTGAAGATCCTGCAGATTCGCCATTCAAACTAGCTGAACATTGTTGATCGTCAGTGACTGACAGATTATACAGAATTAACCGGAAAAGCAGTTTGCAGTTTCACAGAAGTCTAGACCGTTAAAAGCACAAATAACTTGAAGCTTCAATGTTTATTGATTTAAATATCTATGTCAGTGAACAGTGGTTTTCCTCATGAAATCAGAAAATTCTTGTCTAACAATTCACCGTTTGAAAGGCTGAAGATTTTGAGGTATTAATGAATTCCATTATGTGAATCGTATATTAAATGTAATATTTTGCTTGAAATAAACATAGGCTGCTTTAACCTTGAACAAATCATCTCATCTGATTTGTTCAGAGAAATTTTGCCAGTCTCATTTTACAAATTGTGCGAGCCTGCTTAAAATATTGGCCTAGTTCCAAAGCTTCTGACACGTGTTGATATCACTATTCTCACACTGTACACTCCACTAACCGGGAATCAAACCTGGTTCTTCCGCTTGCATGTTTCATGATTTTACCACCAAACTTCTGGTCACAACCACCTTTATGCATCTAGAGTACTTCTTAAGAATTTCTGCTCAAGCAACCAAGGTTTGCTGTTGAAAAACTTTTCTGTGGTCATTGTGTAACAAAGGATTAGTTCATTCCATTTACGCCAGGTGGTCGTGTGGCGCAGATAGTAGACCACTCTCAGTAACCTGCGTGCGACTTAATCAGTGAGCGACCAATTTTTCTGTGATTTTTTCGACTTCAACATGTGTGAATTACAGAAAGGTAGTTCTTAAATCATCGATGATACAGCAGAGAAACTCATGACACCAACGCATTCAGGACCACACACAACTGTATTTAGAATTAAGCAATTAATCTGATATTTTATATCTTATTGTAGTCTGGAGGCATGATCCAGAATAACCGGTAAATCAGCGAGTTGGTTCAACCTGAAAAAGCAAGAGCAACCAGTGCTTTTCTTCATACAAGGGCATCGTCCTGATCATTTGTGGACCCCTGGTCACTTCATACGGCCAGGGGTTTCTTTACAACAGATCACAAAAGGTCAACCGGTATACCACGACATTTCGCTTCCATGTTGAGAATTGGCCCATATCTCAAACACGGACATTCCTACAAGAAATGTTCATCTGTCACAAACTGTAGAGCATGAAATTTTATTTCCAGGTAAACATGTTTTACATGAACAAGAAACTGCCATACATAATATCCACACAGGGTGGACGAAAATTGTTAGGAAAACAACTGAAAATGGCTAGTCCATTATTGCGCGGCAGCGTAATAATGAAGAAAAAATGGAAGATGAGAACTAAAACATAGGCATTGTGAGTTTATCTTAATGCAGATACATCAAGGAGTAGCATAAAGGTTGAAATAGGTAAGAGGTGCATCGATTTTTGTGAGAAATATGGATATATATGTACTAGCCTACGCAATTATGAATTTTCATAAGTTTTTAACCAAGGATTTCAGTGAAATAATCTTTACACAAATGATCAGGACGATGCCCTTGTATGAAGAAAAGTACCTGTTGAACAAATTTGCAGATTTACAGGTTATTCTCGATCGTGCCTCCAGACTACATATTTACTGCATTATAATTGCAATAAATGTTAAAATTTTACAGGAATAAGAGTTATGAATCGAACGTATTAATCTCAATAAACTGTAAAATTTTCTGTACATAACTAAGTGCACCATAATAACAATTTATGCTCATCGTCTGATGAGTCACACTCTACTTCGGGAACTTTATATGGATTATGCATTTAGTACATTACCACCACAAGATTTGATGCATTTGAATTTTGCACGCAGTTGCAATTACTTCTGCTACACATCAATCGACTTGCACATGCAAGACTTCAACTCCGCACAGGTTTCGAGACAAACGTAAGTACTCCAGTATGGTAGAAATTTTCCATCCATACCGGCATCAAGGGTAAAGTCGATCATTACTAAATGCTGTAATTTTTCCAGTGTCGGTGGTAGTTGCTCAGGGTTTTTGTGATATCATCATATAAGGCCGAACTGCATTGCATGTTACAGTTGATGAATTTGTGTATAGGTTTATAACGAACTCTTCTGCTTATGCAATTGTGTCTTCGGCCAACTTCCCACATCGTAAATTTTGCAGTAACGAAGGTTTCTTCAAAAAATGTTTCATGCCTCCTTCTTCCCATATCCTGCGAACTGACTAGTTGTGTCGCATCCACTAATCGAGTGAAGTGCTGGCAAACTGACATATATCTCACTTGGAAACCCACTCACAATGCTGTGGATGGGAATGAATTTCGGTTTCTGTTTCCATCTACACTTTGCCTTATGAAGAAACGAAGTAGGAGAACCATGAACCACCACCACCACCACCTCGTGATTTGATTTCAGGGCAACAGGAGCATTGAAGATTGAACATGCATCGTGTCTTCGAATTCTCCAGAAGTAATAATAGCAGATCCTTTGAGAGTGTTCTGTGGCAATACCTCATCAGTTCTGTTGATAGAAAATGCACAGGATTTGATTTGTTGTCTGTCATGTCAATGACTTCCATTGTTGTGGAAGTGGGAAATCTCGACCTTTTTTTCTTCGAATTTGTGAGCAGTTCCAGAACGCTTAGCTCTGCACCCACTACTCAGACGACCTGTCACTCTGCTCACAAAAAATTTCTGCCAAATCACCAAACGTTTTTGCTTCAGCTCATCCCATCGACAATCCAGCATTAGCCACACACACTTGGTGCAGGAAGACGTGATTCCGTGTTCTTACTTTCCAATATCAAGGGTAACAAGAGTTCCATCTCCGTTAGCTAAATATGAGGGATAAGTTAATTCGAATTCCAGATTTTTTTTCTAACTCGATCTTTCTTCCTCCTTCAGCAGCCACGAGTAGACGGCGGAAGATATCCCATTCTTCCCACTTTCTCCTTCCCTCCCCTGAGCCTGTGAGAGAGAGAACTGGATTACTCAGGAGGGTCGAGATGAAGAAGATGAGGATCCCCCCGAGAGAGAGAGAGCTTTGGAAGAGGTCCGGAAAAGAGTAGGTCAGGGATCAGACGGGAGTCAATCACCTTTCTTGCACTTCCCCCTTCTTTCCCCTCCCCTATCCCGGCCTGAATCTCTCTCCATTTCTCTACCTTCTCTTCGTTACTGATCCACCTCCTCTCCCTTCCTCCACCTCTTTACTTTCCTTTCAAATCGACCCTCCTGCCTGGGCGCCAGCTCTGGAAAGAAAGAGGTCACAAGGGGGGGGGGGAGTCTCCTCCTTGCTTCACCCTCCCGCCCCGAGATATGGAGAGCGAGAGAGATTGATAGATAATATTTCCCGCCGTCCTACCCAAACACCCGATCTGCTCTTTTATCCTCTCTCTTTCTCTCTAAAGAACCTCCTGAGTCGTTTGTTTCAAAGAAGAAGAAAGAAGTTTCTGGCACTCCCGATCTCTCTCTCTCTCTCTCTCTGTGTGTGTGTGTGTGTGTGTGTGTCAGCTTAAGGATGCTGTCTCTTTCCAGCAAAGGAGCAGGGGGCCATGGGTTTTGTTAGGAGGAGGCGGAAGCTTCTTTGTACCTTCTCTCTTCCGCAACCCTTTCTCAATCGACTCAGGAGGGTTGATTCAGGATTAGCAGGGCTGAACGGGAAGGGAACAAGTTGAAAAAAAAACCTGAAGTCGGACACTCAGGACGGTCGATGTATGAGAGAGAGGGAAAGAAAGAGAATGATAGAGAAAGATCAATTAAAACTTTTCTAATTTTAGAGAGGATTCATTATTTCATAACTCCTGATCACTGGACCGGGGAAATCCGACAAAAACCTCCCCTTTGGGGGCGCAGCCCTTCCCCCTCGTGGGATCCCAACCGACCATCGCCCAACCCACCGGCTCTAATCACCCAGTCTCTCTCTCTTTCTCCTCTGCAGGGTCGTCTTGAGAGAAAGTTTATTCTGGAAAGGAGAAAGATCCAATGAAACATAAGAGCACCCATCCATCACCTCTCTAGTTTCTTTTTTTCTTTCTTCTTAGCATCCTCCTCCTGAGCGAGACGTGGAGAAGAGTAAGGGTGACCTGGGAGGGAGGGGGAGAGAGAGAGAGAAAGAGGATAAAAGTTCCAGTTATCTCTCTCTTTCTCTCACAATCTGATGGAAGGATTCGAGGTTCTTTTTTCTCTTTTTTGAAAAAATCTCTTTCCTTCTACTCAGGAGGGTCGATAAGGGAGAACTCCATTCTACTTGCCTGTTTTTCTTTTCTTTCTTCCCCCGCAGAGAGAAAGAGAACATCTTTCTTCTCCTTTAGCGCCGGTTTGGGGTGGTGGCGAGGAAGGATTTGTACCTTTAGTCCCCCGGCGTCGGGAAGTGGCGCCCATTTAGTCCTGGGTTCGATCTCAGCGGGGCGAGGGGGAAAGGATTCGGGAAGGTGTCGGCCAGGTCGGCTCGGTTCTCTCTGAGCCGATCCCCAGTAAAGGGGGCGGAGGTTCCTAGGAATCCTCTATGGAGGTCCTACATTCTACTTTGTGGGGAGGGAGTGGTACCTTCTTCCCGACCCTCCTGAGTCGACTCCTTCCTTGTATCCTCTTCAATTACCAGGAGTCATGAAATCGACCCTTGGTGAGGAGGATGGGCGAAGGTGTGGGATGAGGGCCTGCCGGCGCTCCTGGGTTCGATTTCTCACATCCAGGGCCCGTCGCAAGCTTTCTCTTTTTTTCTATACCCTTTCTCCTGCCTCTCACATCACATCTCTCCCTCCTCCTAGATTCGGGGAGCTTTATGTTGAGGATTTTTTTTGTATAAAAACTTAAAACGTTTTCGAATTTTAATCATTAATTATATGGTCTTTTTGGCATCTGGTTGCAATCTCCCCCTCCCCCCTCGTGAGTTTACATTGAGGAGATCTTGAGATACGTCAGGACCACAACCTTCAAATACATGAAATTTGGTCAATTGTTCTACAAGTTGACATACATCTCTCTCTTTATTCTGTTGATACCGCTTTCCTTATGAGTGTGCTTCTTTCTTTTCTGCTTTGTATGTAATAACTCTCGATTTGTGAAGATATGAGCTTTCTTATTGTATGTAAGAATCGGTCACGAGCACACACTGTTCTCCTGATACCACTAGCAATTTTCCCTTCTTGTTCACGTGCTCTAGCCCAATATCGGTTAAAACTCTCACCCGTTTCTTTCAGAACGAATTCTTTGTACAAATCAGGTTCTGTCAGTTTAAGGTTCTCCATATCTGCAATATATGTCTCTCCATCGCAGATAGTTGATATGAACGTAAACTGCCATCAAAGGGAACATTTTACGAAATGGAGAGAGATGTAAAATGCACAAACCTTCTCTTTACTTGCAGTGAAATACAATTATGATATAAAAACAAACAATTTAGATTCAACCTGTATATTAGTTATAACACAGTTATTTGTTTTTATGAAATACGCTTATCTGGAAATAAAATTTCATGCTGTACATTTTGTGTAACAGATGAAGATTTCTTGTAGGAATGTGCTAATCGTAGTATACCTGTTGACCTGCACCCCCCCCCCCCCAAAAAAAAAAAAAACTAGTCGAATGAAGTGACCAGGGGTCCGGAAGAAAAGCACTGGTTGCTTTTGCTCTTTCCGGTTGATCACAACCAAAAAATTATTGTATCTGCCTCCTGACTATCATGTGAATAAAGGATCTTTTTTTCTGTGTGTGACTCGGTTTTGAATGGCCGAACTTGAGTTTGTGCATGCGGAGAAAATGGAACTACGATCACCTGGTAACCTATTGCAACATTAAAGCAGAAGTAAGGATTAATTCACAAAGTATATCAACGATCTTGCACAATTACTTTTGTGAGAGGAGAATCCTGGTAAAACCCCACCGGAGAAAATCAAGCGACATTATTTTTTCGCAATAACGGGTCACATGGCAAGTTCTCATTATAAACTCAAGGAACAGCCATCGAATAATACTACGCAAGTGAGGTTAGACTGCCATGAATCCTAGAGCTAACTGTTCCTGTTGTCTGCTCATACTTTTTACTGAGAATAACACAAAAAAGTCATGCTGCGAATTGCTATGTAGTTTAAAACACTGTATGAGCAGCGGGCGTGTAATGTTTGACAGGATGCAGTGGAGGAATTCTCACAAGCACCTGATCGTAAATAGAAAAGCCTGTGTTGTTCAAAGTGTCTGCTGCATTTTGAGGTTAAATTAATACACAAATTCTTTTTATGGCCTTTTGATCAGGCTGCGATGGGTTAAGTGTCAGTTAAGATATAATTGCAGCATACGCCTGGTGAAAGAGAAACCCTGCAAAAAGTTAGTACGCTTATTACGTATTGGTGTGAAGCTCCCTTCACGATCAATCACTTTTACGTTATAAGCGTTGTATTGTCCAGTGTTTCACTGCTTCTTCAGAGCCTAATGAACATTGGACATATTTAGAGATATAACTTTTGAAGAGAACGAACAGATAGGAGAAATGAAAGAGAGAAGATTACGTAAACATTAAGTCGGGGACATATCGAAATTTGAACATCGCCAAATCATGAAGAACAGTATCACTACATGGCTATGTAAGGTATTAATGGCGGGCAGGTATGTGTCCAGAACCTGGTTTTGGGAGAAATCCACGAGCTTCGGGGGGAAGGGGGTCCAAGGTGTGCTGGAGCATATGAATATTAAATACAGGTAATTACTTTTAAAATTATACTAATTCTGCCGAAAACTGTGAATTTGGGACGAGGCCCGGACCCACCCCTAGATAAGTTTCTGATGGCGGGCACTAAATGACTATTTTTTATTGATGCTAGTTGGTAAATCATGTTTGAGAGTCTCAATGGAGATTTGTTGTACGTAATTAAGTACATATTATTGAATTGGAACAAAGTATTAATAAAGGAAATTATTTAAAAACTGAGCATTTTAGTTTATTGTTCAATGTATGAGGGGAAACACCCTAATTCCTCTTAATGAATCTAGGAAAGAGTACAAAGGTTTATTAAGGACGCGTCTGATCTGTGTTCAGTGATGGTTTCTTAGAAATCTATGCAACAGGATTCCTTAATTAATTCATCAAACATTTGATTTAGCTTTGTATAAAATTTGTGATCCTCTGGCATGTTAAATTACGTTTAGCTCAGGCAGCGGCCCGGGATCAAATTCCGGCCAGGACATCGGAGACTTTTCTTCAATACTCCCATTCCTGGCGCTCTGAAGTGCACTCAGCCTCCTATCAAACTGAGCACCAATCTCTCCTTGGGAAGATAAAGTGGTCGAGACCAGTTTTCCGTTAGATTTCCCGGTACACCAGAAATCCCCACATCCTCCAGGAACTTCAAACTGCTATTCGTGATTTCACCCACATAAATAACTTGTGAGTCTTCGAGAACGACAAAACGGGTGCAATGTCTGCATGTTCATGGGAACAATTTCCAACAACTAGTGTACAATTCGAGGTTACGTATCGAGTGGCATTGGCTTTGGGAATCAGAAATAATAACTGGCATTGCTGCTTCGTTGTACTCTAACTCAACATATTTTGGGATGCACCACACTAGCAGCTTATTCTGTATCCTGGAAATAATGTTGCAGACAACGTACTGGAAGTTCAACTGAAACCAATGCCAACGCGAATCGCTTCTCTGTGATGAGCTGTCTCCAGGATGATTGAAAAGGCTGCGGAAATTTTCGATTAGTAGCCTATGTTCTCTGAAATAATCCTGAATCAGTACAAACCTATGAATGGAAGCATGTTAATGAAATATTGTATAGTGTAGTTAAGTAAATAAAGATTACATGAACTTGAATTTCTGAATCGCAAATACCCTGAGCAATGCATTGGAAGAGGTTATCTGGTTGAATGGCCAACCTATTTTCCTAACCTGACTGTTCTGGATTACTTTTTCTGCTGGTTTATCAAAAGCGGTTTACGAGACACCGGTGGACGACTCAGTAACATTTTATCCAGAAAACTTGAACCCAGTGGCGTGTTCTGCAAGATGCCTGGATTACATGGGTGCGCGGCAAGTTTCATTCAACGATGCAATAATGTCTACATTTAATGTGGTTAAGTTCCATGTATTCTTTGTTTACTTGCTAAATTTTGTACAAATCTGTGTACTTATGTCATTGTAGAACTCCTAAGGGTATTTCTTATTCACTAATGTGTCTAAAAAATCAAACGTTTCGAGTAATACACTTTAGTATTCATCACAGAAAATACAAAGACAAATGAAAGAAACACAAAACAATACAAATAAGTAGAAAGACCCTTACACCTAAAAATGACGCCATGTTTCTAATGACTATGACGTAAGCGGAACTATAAATAAATGATGATGGTTGTTTCCATGAAAAGTAACGTTTACGAATTTAACCTCTGTATAAAGTATGCGAGTAGATATTATTAAACCTAAAATACAAATTATGTAATCTATAAAATCAATTATGAACAAATAAAAACTTAGTAATGAAGGTTTTAGAAAACAGGAAGTCTGCTTATTCCTTTATACCTATTGCATCTGTGGAGAATTACTTTCGTTTTAAGTGTAGTATCCACGGAAACTACATATTATTTAAATTCCCGTGTCTGTGGGTGAAGACTTTCTGGTGATAAGGTAGCAAATTCCTCTAACGAATCTATCAATACGTGAATCTACTTTACATAAAATGCGAGTTGATCCGGTATTACGTTTGGATTCGTTTAGATGTCTTGACAAGCCCGAGACGGGTCTGGAAGTTCTAACATGACTTCGTCGACTCCAGAAGATTGCATGCTATCCGAATAATAACCTTTGTATCCAGTAAACTTTTTTGATGTTTTTAGAGGTAAAGAGCTCGTGTAATGCTTCTATTATTATTATAGGATAAATGGGTAGTCTAACGTAATATTACCCTACTCCCTAAAGATTGTACCTTTTAAGATTTTTGCACTGAATCATGCCAATCCTGTAGCGTCTTCATGGTACATATAAATTGCCATACTATATTAACTAACAATTAGTCTAAACGTCCTATTTTTTTGGCACATTAATGAACAAGGCTCCGCAATCACATAAGTAGACATACTTATCAGTAAGCCAGGGTTTAACCTGAGCTCTCTTTTTTTGCAAAATGCGAGACATTCCAATTTTACGAAAGAATTTCATGGCATTTTCGCAAAAATTCTGAATCTACAAGAGGTATCGGTTAGAGGCATACAAAATCTATGAGATATAATAAATGTTGTGTAATGCATAATATTTATTATTATAATTATTATATCCATTTTAGAAATGCTAGCAATCGAGATTCTGAAAAATAAAGTTACATTTTGCTAAAGAAGAAAATTCGAAAATGCTAAAACTTCTGAACGAATTTTCGCACAATTGCTAATACTTTTTAAAATATCAGGTTAAACTCTGCAGTGATCCCCCTTACATATAATGTCCGTTAAAAAGATTATTTCAACGGTATGTTGTCCCCTACATGTCCCTCCTCACATTCACAGGTATGTGT